>BSBK01008905.1:0-142660 GCA_027943335.1 Chamaecyparis obtusa | reverse complement strand
ATATATGTATATATATATATGTATATATATATATATATATGTACATATATATATATATGCATATATAGATATATATACATATATATATAGATATATATACATATATATATATATATATATATATATGTACATATATATATATATATGTATATATATCTATATATATATATGTATATATATCTATATATGCATATATATATATATGTACATATATATATATGTATATATATATATAGGTATATATATATATGTATATATATATATATGTATGTATGTATATATATAGGTATATAGATATATGTATATATATATATATATACATACATATATATATATAGGTATATAGGTATATGTATATATATATATATATATATATATATATATATATATATATATAGGTATATATATATATGTATATATATATATATATATACATACATATATATATATACATATATACATATATATATATATATATATATATATACATACATATATATATATATATATATATGTATATATATATATGTATGTATGTATATATGTATATATATATATATATATGTATATATGTATATATATATATGTATATATATATATGTATATATGTATGTATATATATATATATATGTATGTATATATATATATATATGTATATATATATATATATATATATATATATATGTATGTATATATATATATATACACACACACACACATATATATGTATGTATGTATATGTATATATGCATGTATATATATACATACATACATACATACATATATGTCGCATCAGAATTGTCCATTGTATTCTCAAATGAGCCTACATGTCTCTCTCCTATCTCAACATTATTTCCACTGAACTTTGGGATAGCATTCCATGATTCATTCATTATGTCATTAGAGTATTGTATTGTTCCTGTGAATTCCAATTATCTATACCTGCTATGTCTACATTCATAGGACCTCTTTCAAAGACATCCTATCTCTGGTTTGGTTGATACTATTATCCTTGATTCTAAATATTATATTGATGATTATGGGAGGGCATTTGTTTATATTGTCGTTGGTAATATGTTGGAGGATATGGTTAACCATTAGGATGATATTGCTATGATCCATACTAGCATCCTTGCTAAAAATGATGATGTGGTTTATTATGAGGATTTGGTTGGTATTGGGGGTATCAATGTTGCATATTATTTGGATCATATAATGGGTTGTAATGAGATCTATTGAAGTTTTGATTGTCTCCATTCAACATTCCCTTGGGTGGATGCATATTTTTCCTCAGTGGAAGAGGAGCTTCAACAGTCTTCCTTTTATGAATGAGTAGTCTTGTCTCTACCAGATCCTTGAGGATTATTATCTTCTTGCTACTGATGTGTAGGAGCAACATTCATGTCACTTGATAGCTCACCTTGGACATTTAGTAGACACGGTTTTGGCTATGATATTCAATGCTTCTTCTGCTAATCCTTCATTTTTCCCATTCAAATTTAGTTTATGTATTGTATCATATAAATCTTACAATTGGTTCTTTAGTTGTTGTTGGGTATGTTCTTTTTGTTTATCTAGATTAGGTGTATTTATGTGAGCATCATTTGAGCTCCTTTTTGATGTTCCTCGAGAGCTAAAACTAGGAGGGGCGTTTAAAGTCCTTTGCCTATTTATGTTGTGTTGAGATTATTCCCATAGGTTTTATCTCTTTCTCTTATTGTATGCCTTGTTTGCATGGGTCAAGATCATTTCTTCTTCTATTATTTTATGCAAAAAAATTTCATCCCTTATGGGAAAACTTTTTCATCATTAAGGAATCTATATTGTCTAGTTTCTCTATCTAGAAATCTCCTTCTATTTCCAAATCCGATCTGATTGTTTTTAGGATTGTAGTCTTTTGTCTTTTCTTTGTTTTGTCTTATTTTTGTTTCTTTTTTTATTTAACTTGAAATGTTCAATGGGATTCTCCTATGTGAGGGATCTCCTACCAAACATACAAGAATGATGTTTTGAAAATGTTAATCTCATATTTTATTTTTAATTTTTTATCATTCACAAGCTATATGGTTGTCATTGTTAGATATATTAAGATGTTGTTGGCATTTTTTTCATTGATGTTAAAACCTTCACACCGACATCTTGGTGGTATCAGTTGGTTGTTGGTAGTTTTGGTTGTGTACCTATTGGCTTTCAATAAAGCATCAAAAATTTCATTTATACATAGAACATGATCAGTACACATAGTTTTGGTGTTCTATGGCATGTGTACTTGGTTTACTCATGGCTTACATATTTTGGTACACTTGAATGATTTTGGTATTTGGTGGTGCATGGTGTTTTCTATTAGTCACTATTAAATGTTATTCTTATAGTGTTCTTCTAGTTGTTCTTGATATTTGGACTTTCTTGCAATTCATCAGTTGGTTTTTGGTATCGTATTCTGGACATGTTCTATCTAGTTTCATCTATTAGTGGGTTCATATTTTTGGTGATCAAGACATGGTCTTGGTTGTGGTGTTTCATAGTTTTTGGTAAATGTAATGTGCATTGTAAACATCTTAAGTGCGACCTATATTTGGGCCTCTTGGTAACGTGTTGTAAAGCTTTCTTAAGTAGGTCCTAGATTTAGGATCGGTGGTAATCCATTAAGTACAATTGTAATATCTTTTTTATTTGGGGCCATCAAACATGTTTGGTATGGCTGAGATATGTATGATTGGATATCTATATAAATAAGAAAAACCTTTTTGTATTTGAGGTATAGGAGTGGTATGTGTAGACACTCAAAAATGGGCAAGTGCTTTTAAATCAATAAAATGGCTCAAAATCATCAAAATGCACTAATTCAATAAAAAAAAGGAGCAAACCATTAAAATGGACATTTATTAAATCAAATTGGACAAAATCAATTAAAAGCAAAGGAAAAATCAAATAATGATGTTAAATAATTAAATCAAGGCTTAAAGGGGTGAAAAACACTACATAATTGATTTTAATCAATTAAGTGTATAGTTGTTTAAATCAAAAATCAAAATGAACCTATTACCCTTACATGGCTAAATTTAATTAATTAATTGAATTTAATAATTCCTAATATCTTTCAACAAAGTTGAGCAACCAATGAGAATTGAGGACAAAAAGACACAAATCACTCAAAAAGGATGAATCTCAATCACTCATTTTAAAGTTTCAATCTCAACCACTCAATTTTGTCCTTTTGTCCAAAGCTTTGAGATAAACTTTTAAATTGTCCCCCCATTTATGAACAAAGCAAAGTATTTGACTCAACCAAGGGTTAATCATGATTACTTCACTCCACCCCCTACCCTTGGGAATTTACTATAAATATGAGGCATTTTGAGAGCAATTCTCATCTTAGAAATTCATTTGCAAAGCATTGTTACTATAGGCCATTGAAGAGCATTCTAAGAGCGTTTAGAGCAATTTGCATATCTTTGTATCAATTTGAGCTAGAATAATCATTGTAGAAGCATTATAGCAACATACATTCTCATTTTAGAAGTGTCACTAGTGGAGATTTGAGCTGAGAGCTTCACTTACCACCTCTTTCTAGAGAGCCATGAGATGCTATACATCTTAGTTTCAATTTTAATTAGATTTGCATTGTATTTACTTTGAGTTGTTACTAATTTGATCTTAATTTTATGAAGGTGATTATCATCATCACACAAATGGTGCCCACCATGGGGCCCTAGGCCTCATTTTATCATTTTGATCACATATTGCATGCTTGTATTGTCACTTTTTCATGAATATTTTGTAGGAAACTGGTGAAGTCACGTGTACAAAAGATTCATTCACACTTGCTATCATTTTGATGATGCCTACGATCTCTGTTCCAACGCCTATTAGCTGACTACTTATGCCTGGCATATCACTTCTATTCTGTCTTAATTCCTTTATAGTTGCCTGCAAATTGGAAGCTCGCACCTGTGAGATAAAGTCGTTCAGCCTTTGGTGCATAAAGTCACGCCTGTGACTCAAGAAGTATCGCGTATCTGCTATCAGTTGTTGCCTGTGATCAAGCTTTTCTATTTTATGCTTACCGAAATAGTCAGCCTTTGAATCTTCTATTTTACGCTTACTGTTGTTAAGTTGTTGCTATTGATCAATCATTTTCCACAATTTTCAAGTCTGTTCACACTTTGAAATAAATTTTTTACGCCTGAGTAATTTTAAGTGTTGCCTATGTCACTGGAAAGTGTTGATTGTTGTCATTAAAGTTACGCCTGCTAATAATTTGTTCACGTGTATTAGCTAGATAATGCTGCCTGCGGTCTGTTGCCTTTATTTGTTGTTAAATTGATCAAATCATCTATCTAAATCTCCATTTGCATGATTTGGCTATAAATGAGTAGACACAGAAAGGTTTAGAAGACAGAAAGTAGGTTTAATCAAGAAGGAAAGGTGTTAGAAAAGAAGATCAAGAAGGAAAACATTGCACACATTAAGGCTGTTTCTTGAGACAACACAAGAGGAGGAAAATTAGGTATTCCAGAACTATCTTGCAATTATTAAAGCTTAAAAAATGAAATTTGTTTCTCTCAATTGGATTTTTAGTTCTTAGTTCAAGTTTTTCTTTAAAAATTTGCAAATAAGGTGCCTAAAGTTCATACATAATTCTTTGCTTCATCAATTTCAATTTGGTTTCCCCTCATAGTGTTTGTTGGTGTTGACTAACTTGTTGGTGGACAAACATACTTGGAAGGAGCTATTTTCCAAGGTAAGATAAAAATAATGAAATCACTTTAAAATGCCCCTAACTTCGGTTAGCTACAAGGAAAAGGTAAGCCTCAACTAGTCAATATTTTCCCTTAGCTTTTGGCATTGGTGCATTTTGAGAATCTAGTAATTAAGAAGGATTAAGGAATCAAACACATAAATCAAAAGCCCCTTGTTTGTGGAAGAGAGTAGAAATACTCAAATCCCTATAGTTAGTGGGTGAAAGAAATTGAACAAAATTGTCTATTGTGTCTAGGAACTAAAGGAAAAGTTAGGGATATGCTCTTCACCTTTTTGGTGAACCAAATTCCCAAAAACTTAACCTTAATTCCATTTTCCTTGCTTTGAATGAACATGCTAGAGAATTAGTGGGCTCACCTCCTGAGTTGTGCCTTAATGAGGCTGGTGAGAGGGATAGCCTAAAGTGGGATATGCTCACTTTTGCTGCAGGAATCCAACCCACTATAAAATGAAACGCATACATCCTTAATGGGGTGTGTGACAAACAGATTTTAAATTTTTTGAACTTCCTCTAGTGGTCCTCATGAATTACACAAAATCATACCTTGGTGCATGTGGGAATCCCCTTAACGTACTTGGGGGATGAAAGTTTAAGATCTATTTGAACAGAATCCATAATAAATCCTTGATAAAGTAGCAAGACCACCTTTTAGAGTCAAAATGTTAAGAGCCAAATTTGACTTTAGGTAAGCTGCTTGGAATTCTTTCTTGTGTTATACTTGTGAAAATGATTGAGAATATACACACTAGATTGTTTTAGGGACATGATGAAAAATTGATGTGTGTGTTGCGATTGTGTTCTATTTTCAAGCAAGGAAATTTCATAAGACCTTATCTTAAACGTTTAAAAAATTCAAAATTTTACAAACTAGTCAGCAAAGTGCCACCTGTGCATAAAACAAAACCGCCTATCAGAGGCCAAGTCACGCCTGTGACTTTTATAAAAATGCATATTAACAAGGAAGTTACACCTATCATCTATTGAATCACGCTTGTTAAAACTAGAAAATCGCTTATCAATAGCAAAGTGCCACCTATATACCTACAGTGTGCCGCCTAATTCAATACTAGTTCATGTGTATAAACATTTCAGTCACACCTACACTCAGGTCAGTGATGCCCAGGAACACAAAAGGGAAAATAAAGAGCATTTATTGAGGGGGTTAGAAAAAATTGATCATATATTTAGATACCCTTTTCAGTGTTCTTACTGTTCCAACATTCGGCCTAGTCATAAATCCTATTCTACGCAATTTTTGTAAATTTTACAAAGGATTTGACCACGAGCAATATTGACTCTTATTCTCCAAGGTTCATGTCTAATTTTACTAGATCCTACTACATCAAGCAAACCTTGCAAGCAGATGAGACTTATTTGAGTCAAGAGCTCCCTTACCCAGGTGACGATTCTACTACTCCAAGAGTACCCCAAAAATCACCCGAACAAGAAGTGGAAGACAACATGATGTACTACGGTGGTTTGGGTAATAAAAACAATACTGGAATTGACCCAAACAACCAAGGTGATGCAAATAATGGGGGCATTGACATGAATAATCAAGGCAATACCAATAGTGGAGGGGCAGATCAAAATACTCAAGGAATTGACACCACTCACCAAAGAACTAATACCGAACCAACTGCCGATGATGCCATCAATGACAAGGTCGATGAAGCCATTCAATGCCCCTATTTCCTAAGACTAATGGAAAAATAAATGGCAAGAGATAAAGAGAAGTATTTTATGGACCTAGCCCGAGCAGGCCTTAAGCTTCCACAAGATTATGATGTGAATCAACTTAAACCACCTGAAGTTGAAGAAAGTGTCATTGACATCATGAACAAATAGTTCAAGATATTCCAAATGCAAATGGATACAATCAAGAAAACCAGGGCTCCTAAACCCTTTTCTATCAAAGCATTGTGCCCATTCCCATTTGATAAAAGTCTAGTAATGGCACCATTCCCGATCAATGTAGTGTTTCCCAAATATGACAAGTATGAAGGAACGTCGGATCCACAAGATCACTTACGGGAGTTTTGTGCATTGAGCTTAGAGTTCATTCATGATACCATCTATTTAATGAGACTATTCCCAAGAAGCTTAGGAGGTATGGCTATGGAGTGGTTTTCTAAGTTACCATCCAGCATAAAAACCTTTGAAGAACTAGCTTCAAAATTTGTGGCCCATTACTCATACAACATCAAGCATGAGGTCACGATGATAAAGTTATGTAATACAAAAAAAAAGGATGGAGAAGCATTCCTCACTTTCTTACAAAGGTGGAGGACAGTATTTGCTAGGTATCCTAGGAGTGTGCCTAAAAAGGAGAAGATGGATATATTCATCAATAGTTTGAGCAACGAGATGAACTACCGATTGAGAATGCAATGCCCCAAGACATTCCAAGACCTCATAGAAAATGGAGTAACAACAGAAGAAGTGTTGGTTAAGAGTGGAGAGTTGAAATTGTATAAAGATAACAAGAATAACTCCAACAATGGCACCAATTAGAATAAGAATTGGTTCAATAGCAATAATCGGTATAAAAACAACAATAAGGGAATGGTCAATGATGGGGTTGTTGATTCTAGCAACTTGAAGGTGACTCCATTTTCCCTTACAAGAACACCTAATCAGGTGAATAATGCAAACCAGACCTCCAACACACCTTCCAACAATAATGCTAATAGTGGCAACCAAGGAAATAATCAAAGGAGTAACAAATCTGATAAATTCTTAGTACCAAATCCTCAAAGGAACTTCACACCCTTGGGTGAACCCCTCGAAAAGGCATTAAAAACCCTCATGTCTAACAACATCATTAATCTACCTAGCATTCAACCTTATGAGCCACACAACAAGCCTAGCTGGTGGAGTGCAAATAGCCATTGTGAATACCATAGGATTCAAGGGCACATGACAAATGAGTGCTTGTAGCTAAAGAATGTGGTGCAAGACTAATTGATAATGGCATGATCACCATTGATGGGCCTCAAAGCAATGAAGACCATATGACTTTCAAACAGCCCTTCTATAAACATGACAAAGGGGAGTCATCCAATGGCAAGAAACAAAGTGGCAATAACATTAACTTTGTGCCACCCTATGATAATGTTGTGAATGCTATAGTGATAAAAGAATAGCCCCAAAAAGAGACATCCAATGTTATTACTAAGGGGCAGACTTCAAGGATTACCCTACAAGGGGTTGATCCTAAAACTATTAGCACTCTGCAATCCAACATTGTGATCAAACAATCTTCTACAACAACAAAACCTTATAGCTTGGTAGATCAGCTACAAAGAACTCCAGCACAAATCTCCATCTTGGAGCTATTGAAGCTATCTCCCAACCATAAGGAAATTTTAGAGAAAGCCCTAGTACAAACAAATGTTCCTACAAATTTAGAAGAGGGGAAGTTTTAAAACATGGTAGGTCATCTCATTGCACCTCATTGCCTTCCATTTTCCGACCAGGATGACATGTCTATTACTCATCCTCAAAATCTACCATTGCATATAGAGGTCTTGATTGAATGACATAGAGTAGAGTCAAAAGAGCTCTCATAGATGGAGGAGCTGGCCTTAACATCTACATGTTGAGTCTTGTCAAATCCCTAGGGTTATCTGAGTCTTGCATCAACCCTACAAAAAGGATCACTATAAAGGCCTATGATGAAGCTTAAAGAGCCTCTAAAGGCATGATCGTATTGCCCATTCAAGTGGGACCTATCAAAAAGGACACAAATTACCAAGTATTAGACATGAAGCTAACTTATAATATTTTATTGGGGAGACCATGGATCCACGAGATGCAAGCAGTCCCATCCACGTACCACCAATGCATCAAATTTTCATACATGGGTGAAGAAATCACGGTTGGAGGGGACTCAAATCCGTTCTAATATTGCAATGCACTTAAACCCCTTCTTGAGCTATTTATTCCACATAACCGAGAAGGAATTATCCAAAGAGCCACCATTGAAGATATCAAAATGGATGATCTCATGATAACATTAAATGCTACTTCAAACCCTCCTCAAGCTGGCTCATCAACATCAACTAAGGGAAAGGAAAAAGTGAGCTACAAGGGTCCAACTCCAAATGAAGGTTCAGATCAAGCACCTAAATTAGAGATGGTACTTTACAAACCCACCAGAGAAGAAAAGGATGAAGCTAAAAAGGATAACTACAAAAAAATGAGTGAGATGATGGATGTATTTGACAAACAATGTAAAATCAGTTCCAAAGGAGTAGGGGAATACTCTGTTTCCTTATTTGACTTACCCACATCCCCAAGAACACATGGAAAACCATCAAAAGAACACCTACCTCATAAGTATAACTCTTACTTCGTAAGAGAAAGTGACAAAGCAACATTCGACAAAGAGGAAGATGAAGTCCTTCAATGGCTTTATCATGACGAAGATGATACCTCAAGTACTCCCATAGAAAGAATCTAGCATATCAACATTCAAACTGATCAGTATGGGAAAGGATTTGAGATAATGCAGAAAATGGGATACAAGGGAAGAGGACCCTTAGGCCGAAGAAATAGAGGTTTATTAGAACCCATTGAACCTACTTGGAGGGAAAAAGAAGAAAGATCCAAAGTAGGCTACTAATACAAAGGAGAAATCTCCAACCCAATGCAAGACTCATATCCTCAAGTGAACATGTTGGAATCTGATGTAGATAGTGATGACTCCTGGGATTATGAGTGGGATACCTTATCCGATGAATCATGCCATGATAAGGAGATAGTCACAATACATATGCAAAGATCCCAAGGCAAGAAACTAAACACAATGAAGAGCCTAATATACAAAATCTAAACATAGGACAAGCGCCTACTAATCTACCATGGATAGATACATTTTGGATGCCTTCGGAGGAGGGAGATTCAAACATTAGTTTTAATCCACTCATGGTTTTTCCCACGCTATTTCCCATAGAAGTTGACAAGGACTCAAGTGAAGGGGATTTTGATCCTTCTTCCATGGACCATCTCGAGGAAGCTCATGTCATAGATCTAAATGATACAATGTACGAACCCTCAAGCGAAGTCATGTCCATAAACCCAATTGATGATAACTTGCCTAATGAAACCTTATCCTTGATAAATCCTCATCTTATTGATTGGGACCAAACCAAGCCAAGTGACTTGCTTTATTTTCCAAATGACCAAGCAATGAACCAATACCTTAATGCGGTCGAACCCTCTTTCACCAATGAATTCAAACCAAACATAGAAGCAGTGGGGGTCCAATGTCTAAGTCAAAAGAAAAAAATGAAAAAAAATAAAAATGAAAAGTTCTAGTGATGAAAACCACCACGTGGCAGCACTAGAACCAAAAAAAGTAAAGATAAAAGACGTTTCCTATGGTGAAAACCCAACTGTGGCACCAAAGGAAGAGAGATTGGATACCCTACCTGAGCATGAGGAAGAAAGGTCACCTTTTCTCATAGAGCCAACAAAAAAGGTCAACATTGGGACAGAATTGGATCCAAAATTTATACACTTGACCGCATCACTTACACCTCTTGAAAGAGAGGATTTCATCAAGTTTTTCCAAGAACAACAAGTGAACTTTGCATGGTCATATGCTGACATGCCTGGATTGGATCCCAACTTCATAATGCATCATTTGAATGTTAGACCAGGGGTTAAGCCCGTCAAGAAAAAGTTGAGAAAAATGCACCCACATATAGCTCTCTTAGTCAAGGTGGAATTAGAAAAATTGTTGAAGGTGGGATTCATAAGAGCAATAGCCTATGCTGAATGGATATCTAACATTGTACCGGTCATAAAACATGACAAATCCATTCGTGTATGCATGGATTTTAGAGACTTGAATCTTGCATGTCCTGAGGATGACTTCCCACTTATGAGCATTGATGCAATAGTCGACTTGACAGTGGGTCACTCCATGTACTCATTAATGGATGGTTTTAATGGATATAATTAGATAAAAATTGCACCCGAAGACCAAGAGAAGATATCTTTTACATGTCCTTGGGGTACCTTTTGTTGGAACGCCATGCCCTTCGGCCTTAAAAATGTCAGAGCCACATATCAAAGGGCAATGACAACTATCTTCCATGACAAGATGCACACATTTTTAGAGGATTATGTGGATGACATATTGGCCAAGTCCCACAAAAGAGAGGAACACCTACAAATTTTGAAAAAGGTATTCATTCAGTTGGAGCAATTCAAAGTGAGACTAAACCCAAAGAAATGTGCCTTTGGTGTCCAATCCGGCAAATTGTTAGGCTATATAGTTTCAGCGAAAGGAATTGAAGTGGATCTAGAAAAAGTACAAGCAATAATGGATATGGAGATACCAAAGAACATAAGCCAAATGAGGTCTCTACAAGGCAAAATACAATCCATAAGAAGGTTCATTTCTCAATTGGCTGAAAAATGTCATTCATTCACAAGGTTGCTACACAAAGATACTATTTTCATGTGGGATGAAGAATGTGACAAAGCATTCACTTTATTGAAGACTTATTTAATAAATCCACCTATCCTAATGCCACCAATCAAGGGAAAACTATTGCTGCTATACATTTCCTCTACCAAAAGGTCCCTAGGAGTGCTTTTGGCACAAGAAGATGAGCAAGGAAAGGAAAGGGAAATCTACTATTTCAGTGGGACATTGATCAAATACGAACTTAACTACACATTCATGGAAAGGGCTTGTCTAGCGGTTGTCTTTACATCTAAAAAATTGAGACATTATATGTTGATGCACAAGGTATAACTAATTGACAAAATTGATCCTTTAAAGTATTTGCTAAGCAAAACTGCCTTAACAGGTAGGATAGAAAAATGGGTCATGATATTGAGTGAGTTCGACATTGAGTATGGGGATAGAAAAGAAATAAAAGGACAAGTGATAGCAGATCACTTAGCTGAGAACCCAATGACTTCTACACAAACCATTCAAGTGGAATTTCTGAATTCCACAATTGTCAACATAGAGGCTAAACAATGGAAGTTGTACTTTGATGACTCGTATACACAAGGAGGTTCTGGAGCTGGCATATTATTGGTTACTCCTCAAGGGTACACCATTCCTAAGTCCTACAAGCTCTTGTTCCCATGCACAAACAATATAGCAGAATATGAGGCTCTAGTCATTGGCATCAAAATGGATTTAGAATGGAACATCACCGAGCTACAAATATATGGAGATTCTCAACTCATCATTAATCAAGTCAACAATGAATATAATACCAAAGATAAAAAGTTAATGCCATATAAGACCATGATTGACGGATGGAAGAAGTACTTTGCCTTGATCACTTTTGAGTAGATTCTGAAAGAGAAAAATAGAGCAGCTGATGCAATGGCCACCTTAGCTTCCTTACTTCAAAAACCAGATCAGAATGAGAAGTACGAGTTCGTGGTGGAAGAGTTGGTGAAACCATCATTCGACCTTCCTGAAACCTAAATTGTTGCCCTACTTTATGGACATGACTCACCTTGGTATGGCCCTATCTATACATATCTTAAAGACCAAGTGCTACCTTTAGACCAATCATGAGCCCAAAAATGAAATTTCATACGCCAATCAGCCCATTACATAATCCTTTCCAAAACATTGTATCGTAAAGGTCTTGACGAGACGTTACTTAGATGTCTAGAGGAATAATAGTCTAAGTTAGCTTTACATGAGGTTCACGAAGGCATTTGCAGGTCACACTCAAGTGGCTTAAACCTAGCTAAGAAGATCCTTTGCTTAGGGTATTTCTGGAAGACCTTAGAAAAAGATGCTTGTCACTTTGTCAGGATATGCAGAAAATGTCAATATCATGGTGACATGATACATGTACTGGCACAAGAGTTACATCCCTTTGTTACACCATGGCCATTTTATCAATGGGGATTTGACTTGATTGGGGTAATCTACCCACCTTCTTCAAATGGTCACAAATACATCATAACCACAACAGAGTATTTCACTAAGTGGGTAGAAGTGGTTCCTTTGATCATGGCCACAGGTAAGCAGATTTCCATGTTCATCTTGAACCACATCATTTTCAGATATGGTATCCCTCATGCCATAATAACAGATAATGGAAAACAATTCAAAAACAAGGATGTGGATGAACTTTGGGCTACATTTCATATCACTCACCATTCTTCATCCATTTATTATCCTTAAGGAAATGGACAAGCCGAAGCTACAAATAAGAGCATTTTGAAAATTTTGAAAAGATTGGTAAATAAATCAGGAAGAGATTGGCATGTGCAAATCAATCCAGCATTATGGGCCTATAGAACTAGCATCCGAACACCTACGGGAGCCACACCATTTTCATTAGTCTATGGAGCCGAAGCAATTCTACCATTGGAGGTTGAAATTATGTCTCTACGAGTGTCATTGCAAGGGTTGATAATAGATGAAGACTACAGAGTCGCTAGACTTCAACAATTGGAGTTGTCAGAAGAACACCAAACACAAGCCTATGAGCACCTAAAAGTGTATCAAAATAGAATCTCAAGGAACTACAATAAGCATATCAAACCGAGAGTCTTTCAAGTAGGAAACTTAGTGTTAAGAGAAAACCCAAAGAATCAAGATGACAGAGAAAAGAAAGGAAAATGGGAGGCTAATTGGCTTGGTCTGTTCATCATTGTGTCTTCATTTGGAACGGGAACCTATAAGTTAGTAGATTGTGAAGGAGAAGAGCTCCAAGAGCCTATCAACAACATTCATCTAAAGAGGTTCTATACATGAGGTAGTTGAAAGAGTATAGAGAGTATCAGATGAGGAGCATCATATTTATTGTACATAGTCAAAGAGATCTTGAAAAATACAAAAAATTGAAAAAAAGAAAAATACAAAAAATTGAAAAAAAGAAAAATACAAAAAAATTGAAAAAAGAAAAATACAAAAAAATTGAAAAAAAAGAAAAATACAAAAAAATTGAAAAAAGAAAAATACAAAAAAATTGAAAAAAAAGAAAAATACAAAAAAGGAAGAAAAAAGAAAAAAGTGCCTTGGTGAAAACCTAGCAATAGGCGCCATGGTAGCAAAAAAAGAGAAAAAGACCCAAAAGGTGAAAACTTGGTAAACAAGCACCTTTTGTTCCCTTAAGTCTGTCTTTCCTAGTCACATATATCCATATTGCATTTCCAACATCCCATTTGTAAAACTGTCATTGCATCCATCATTTGTACATAGTCATAATAAAGCCTTTCAGTCACATTGTTGCATTGCCTATCAGCCCTAAGTTTGTCGCATGATCACATTTATCACTTGGGGGTAGAAAAGGATTGGAAATTTGGTACCAAATGGATTCAATAGTGCTACAATCAGTCACGTTGGAGAGAGACTTATTAGAGCTTCAACAAAGTGGAAAGTTTATCGAACCTTTGATGGACATCATTGTTCAAATCCCAAGTATTTTGATCCTACAACTTGATCCTTGAGCCTTCATTGACTTTATTATTCAGGATTAAAAATTGACAAAACACCTTAAAGATCAAAATGCTTGGAAATACTTTTTGAAAATCATGAAAGATTGCAAAAACACTTGAAAATTTCTTTTGATAATCTTTATGAAATTGACTTTTATCACATCTTTTGAGCTAATCGATGATGTTTCAACTAGATTAGCCATGATAGAGACATGGTATTTTTCTTGCCTTTGAGTGATTGTTTTGAGGAAGATTCATCAACTTATGAGAGTTCATCTAACGACATGGTCATCAAAGAACCATCGAGGACTATCCCATAAGAGGAAGGATTGACCTTTGCTTGTTTACGCAAATAGATACCTTGGCTATTTAGATCTTCCATATCTTAATACCAAAAATCCACTTGCAACATTGAATCCATTGACACTGGTATTCATACTCCCATAGTTTGGTCATCCAACTAGTGAGGGTTGTACTCGTTTCAAAAAGAGGTTACCAAAAAAAAGTGACAAAAAGAAGTATTCATATCATCATGATGTGGTTAGTGATGGTTGTACATGTTTTCCGGTCCCAAAATGCTCAATAATGAAAATTTATCTCCATAGCATTTCTTTGCTAAAAAGATGGTGACACTTAGTGCATTGCATTGCATTATCATATTAGATTAATTGCATTTATCATGTTAGATTAATTGCATTTGTTTATGGTAAATTTTCCAAGGACAAGGGGGTACATTAATAAACTTGGTTAGTTGAAACATTATAAAAGGAGGGGTCCAATCAAACATCTTACTCTTGGATATCACTCAAACAAAGGAAATGAGAATTATCTTTTGCATTCATGCATAGCATTAATCATTAATCATTAATCATATATGAGAAATACAACAAAAAAAAAGGAGAAAAGATTCATTACTCATACATCATTTGCAGACATATAGTTAAGGATAAGAACTGCATACATCCAAAACTCATTAAAAATTCCAAAAACATAGGGGCATTCAAAATGCATTTTCATAAAACATTTTGCATCCATACATTGAAAAATCAGAAAACAAGTCATGAAATCCATACATCAATGCATTCATCTATATATATCATAAAATAAGATACATTGCATCCATAGCGTAAATCAAAGTAAATGCATATAAAACATCATATAGCTACATAAAAGATAATCTCATAACCAACTCATCAAGGAGGAACCAAGGAAGTATGTCATCACATAGATCATCATCAAAAGTGTTCATCAACATCAAAGATCCATCAAATCAGTATATCAAGATACAATGTCATACAAAGTGATACATCAAAGAGTTTCGATCAATAACAATAACATGAAACATGACACAAAGACATCAATAAATGCATAAATATGTCATCTAATCATCAAGATCCATCCCCAGCGTCAGATCCATCTGGACCTCTATCATCCTACCTATCCTGCGAGGGAGGAGCCTGAGAAGTGCTAGTTGTACTAGGTCTCTAAATTGCATGAGTGATGAACTACTACATCAAGAGAGCAACCTGATCCAGTCTACCCACAACGGTAGATATATCTGTCCTCATAGCCTACATATCTCGAGATAAACTATCCATGCTAGGAGCAGCCTATGAACTCTGTCCCATATCCTGTGATTGTTGCACCTGTGGAGGAACCTGTTGATCCTATCGAGGCACCTGCTGTGCTGGAACCTCATCCTACTAAGCTAATGCAACTCTCTACAACTGAACTAAAGGATCTAATCCACCTAGAATCTTCCTAGCAGCATCAAGATGAGCTTGTCTCTGTTGTCTCTGATGTCTCTGGCATCTCTACTGCCTATCACCTACCGTTGCTCTAGGGCGTACAATCTCAACTGCATGATCATCTCTAGCTCTATCCCTAGCATGCCCACCTCTCACCTGTGGTCCATCACTTGCTCTACCCATAACCTGAGGACCTCTCTGTCCTCGCTGTCCCTACCATCTCCTCCCACCACCACCACCACCACCACCATGATCATCTCCCTCATCCGGGTCAGGGACATGCTCTGCTAGATCAGTAAAATGAGGAAACCTGTTATGAAACCACCAGTCTCGATACTCATGGGACATCCTTGCTTAGCAACACCTGGAAGCATCTCCCATCGACAATATCCCAAACCAACAATATGATCATATGCAAACTGGTAATCAATCATAGGACCCCACATCGATCTCTTTGCCTGTACTCGAGCATATAAAGTTGCACCCTGAGGCATATCCTATACATAACCATATTGTATAGAAACTCTGCCAAAGTAGAATTGCTCAATAGTAGTCATAGTACAACCAATCATCCAGTGAGGAGTGAACATATAAGGTAGCTCATCATCGTCTGCTCTCCAGCGCTCACAACTAATGTATGGTCTCCACTGAACCTGATCAAGATCATCTATCTGTCACTGCCAATAATCAAGATGACCCAAATGGTGCTGAACAACCATACCGCTATATAGAAAAGCATATGGGAAACCACGCTGTCGAATTCTGGTGGAAATAGGCCTAGTAATGGGAAGGTGCTCCCATACCCACAACTGGATAATAACTGCCCTAGCTGACAAAGATGCACTCTCTCTATAAACTACCTCGTGAAAATCAAGGTAGAGCTGGGCTAGAACACAAGAACCCCAATCAAAACATTGAGGATGAGCAAGAAAATCTTCTAGAATCCTACCCCATCCGACTGAAAAAACATGACCTCACCGGTCGGGAAGAAGTAAACCACCGATAAGTGCACCAAGTACCATTGGCAATGTAGGAAATGAAGCAAACTAAGACCAAGTGATCATATCATCATCTATGGTATTGTCCCTGAATACTCATCGGTAGACTGTGGAATCATATATGGAATCATAGTAAACTAACTCTCCTCTACACGGGATGCATAGCAATCTATACACGTCCTTGGGCGTGATAGTCATCTCACCAAAGGGAAGATGAAAGGTATTGTGGTCGGAGTGCCATCGCTCTGCCACAACAGTCAACAAACCATGGTTTAGCTAAAATCATGGAAGATCAAGTAGAAAGCTCAGACTGCATATATCGATAACATGATACTCAGCATCAGTAAGTATTTGACCTAGATCAATGACCCATGATGCAACCGATCGGATGTATAAGACAGGAAAGTGTGCCTGTTGGCAAAACAAAGGAATCATATCAGTATACCATATCAAGGAATTATCTAAAGTCAATCAGTCCTATTAAAAGTATCAAGTAATCACACCCAATACCATTTGTTCATGTCTTTGTCTCCTGAGAACGAAGCAAGTAGTATCTATCATATCGGTTTTCACACTGATTGATTTCTCCTATTAGACCTATCCTATCAGATTGACAAATCACATTCGTTGGTACCACTATCCTGATATCATTAATCAATTGTTTTGTTAAACACAACAGACCTAATATTATCACTTGAATCGATCATCTGAAGTTATCAAAAAAATTTAGAAAAAAAATTTAAAAAATCAAGTACAAGTGCAAAATTTTCAAAATCCCTCAAGCGTGATTTTATTCCTTCCAAGCGACATTTCACCTTAAGCGGTACAAAAATGATGTTAAGCGACACTTTGTTGGTGTTACAAGGTACTTTAGCTATTAGGCGACATTACAACATGCTAGGTGACATTGAATCAAGCCTAGGCAATAATGAAAATCTAGGGTTTCATACGTGTAAAACCAAATGCAAAATGGACTTAAAACCCTAATGTTACGCGACGTTGAAGTTTTCTCATGCGATAATGAAAGTTTTTAAAGTGATAGTTTACTACGCGGAGGCATGAGTAAAAAGCATGGATGCGACATTAAAAAGGGCTAGGCGACAACAAATCTATCCTACACGTGACTTTGCAAATTCGAAGCAACGATGAAAAGTAAAAATTGCAATAAATGTGATAAATCAAGCAATAAATGCACAAAGGGAGTTTAGAATGACTCACTGGAGGTCCATAGTCTGGTGGTCTCGCATATCACCGACACCTCTTGAACCGATGCTTTCTGATGGGGACAACCCTCTTGAAAATCATTGCAGGACCAGAGCAAAATCACCAAAGACAAAAGTTTAAATGAATAGTAAATCAAGGTTTTTCAAGCTATTTAAGCTATTTTGACCTAATTTTGGAGGTGAAATTTGGCATAGACCTATATTAACCTATCAAATCAACCGGGGCATATTCTTAAATCATCGCATATCATCAAAATTTTCAGAAATGAAAACATATTCAATCAAACATCATCAAATCTTTCAAATCAAGCAATCAATATGTTTTATTTCTGAGGGGGCATCAGAGTATCAAATCAAACATCATTGGAATTAGTGGGGCATCAAAATTTTTGGAATCATTATCAGAAGCATATCATTTTATTAGTAGTAGAGGCAACAATCAATATCAAATCAGAGGCAGCAATCAATGAATCAGTGAATCAGCAATCAGGACCTAAAAAGTGATCAGGATCAAAAGAATCTTTGAATCAATGTTCTTCGCATATCAATTCAAAGAGGGGCATTTGTAGACACTAAAAAATGGGCAAGTGCTTTTAAATCAATAAAATGGCTCAAAATCATCAAAATGCACTAATTCAATAAAAAAAAGGAGCAAATCATTAAAATTGACATTTATTAAATCAAATTGGACAAAATCAATTAAAAGCAAAGGAAAAATCAAATAATGATGTTAAATAATTAAATCAAGGCTTAAAGGGGTGAAAAATACTACATAATTGATTTTAATCAATTAAGTGTATAGTTGTTTAAATAAAAAATCAAAATGAACCTATTACCCTTACATGGCTAAATTTAATTAATTAATTGAATTTAATAATTCCTAATATCTTTCAACAAAGTTGAGAAACCAATGAGAATTGAGGACAAAAAGACACAAATCACTCAAAAAGGATGAATCTCAATCACTCATTTTAAAGTTTCAATCTCAACCAAGGGTTAATCATGATTACTTCACTCCACCCCCTACCCTTGGGAATTTACTATAAATATGAGACATTTTGAGAGGAATTCTCATCTTAGAAATTCATTTGCAAAGCATTGTTACTATAGGCAATTGAAGAGCATTCTAAGAGCATTTAGAGCAATTTGCATATCTTTGTATCAATTTGAGCTAGAATAATCATTGTAGAAGCATTATAGCAACATGCATTCTCATTTTAGAAGTGACACTAGTGGAGATTTGAGCTGAGAGCTTCACTACCACCTCTTTCTAGAGAGCCATGAGATGCTATAGATCTTAGTTTCAATTTTAATTAGATTTGCATTGTATTTACTTTGAGTTGTTACTAATTTGATCTTAATTTCATGAAGGTGATTATCATCATCACATAGTATGAAATGATGTAAGTACAATATAATGCAAATATATGTAATAGAGATATGAAGGTGATGTAGCAGGAGTCCATTTTGATATTTCAGGTAGCAGAGTAGTTGAAGATGAGTATTATAGAGATAATCCTTAGATATTGAGTTGCAGAAGATTGATGTATGCTAGCAGAGGATCAGTATTGGGTCTTTGTTGTCAATGATCTGTGTGCTATTAATTGGAATTGTTTCATGTATAGTCAGATGTGATTCAATCATTTCACCTATTTTTAATAAAATTTGTATTGGAAGTTATCCATATTCATATTTTAGGGTACTTAGTCTTATCGGTAGTGAGCCAACCGTAGTGAGAAAAAAATAATGAGAAAACTAGCAATGAGCCACTTGTAAAAATGACCTTAACCAATGTCACCTTAACCGGTGTTTCATTTCATGAGAATTAGCTTCTCCCTAGTTTTTCCCAATTTGGTTTTCCACATAACTTCTATTGTTCTTTGTATTGGTGGTTTTGTGCTTTCATGTTTACATCTGTTATAATTGCTTGATGTGGTTACCAGTAGAACAAAATGTAAGATAGATATAACTATAATTATCACTTGTATGGTATTTATGTGTACCGACATAATAAAATTTCTATAAAGTGTTTTTGAATAATTGATTCACACACCCCCCCCCCTCTTGGTTATTTGACCCATTCAATGATTTGTACAAGAGCTTGGTCCCTTGCAGATAGAGCTTAATTGCTTGAGAGAGATCTTGGATGTTTGAAGAAATGGAAGGAGGATACTATGTTGATGAGGATTGGAAGATCATGATAGGTGACATTGAGAGTACTGAATTGGAGAATGAAGATAAAAAATAGAATCTGAAGGAATAAAATTAATGTTTTAATAAAGTAAGAGATAAGATCCAAAATTTTAAAGCAAGGCATGAGGAAGTCAATCAGGAATTGAAGGAATCAAAAGAAAAAGTAGCAAACCTAGAAAATGAAGTGAAGTTGTCAAAGGAAAAGGTGGTAGAATTGGAAAAGATGATGAATGACAAGAAAAATAGTGAGGAATTTATCAAAGATGGGTTGAAGCCTAAGATTGAAGGCATTAGAAGGATAAAAGTAGAACTAGAGATTGGAGCAGAAGAATGGAAGGAATCTAAAGAGAATCTCAAGAATATTATCCAGATGAAGTTAGATGAAAATGAGAAGCTAGAGTTGGAATTGAAGAAAGTGAGATCTAAAGAAAACTTTTGTGAGAACAGTACTTATTCGCCTTGCAAAAGAGTCACAAATACAAAGAAGGATTAGGGCTTACCAGTGAATGATCAAATCAAAAGGACAAAGGAAAAGAGAAGTTAATTGAAGATGATATAGAGAATGAAGTAACAAGAAAGGCCATAAATCATAATACATCTACAAGAAGAAACTTTTGTGAGAACAGTACTTATTAACCCTGCAAAAGAGTCACAAATACAAAGAAGGATTAGGGCTTACCAGTGAATGATCAAATCAAAAGGACAAAGGCAAAGAGAAGTTAATTGAAGATGATACAGAGAATGAAGTAACAAGCAAGGCCATAAATCATAATACATCTACAAGAAGGTCTCTAATAAGATAATTGAATTCTCAAAGGTACTTATCTTTTAATATTAGCTATATTTTCAAGAATTTTGGTCATAAGGTAGTTGATTGTAAGATGAGAAAGGAATAGAAAGTTCAATGCTTTAGCTATCATAAGTTTGGTCATAAGGCAAGTCAATGCAAAAGTCAAGCTTCAAATCAAGAAAATAAGAATGCAGTGAATAATATATTTCATGGGAATTGCTATGTATGCACAATTATGGTCACAAGGCTAGTCAATGCAGATCTAAGGTTCAAATGATAAAATATAGTAAGAGGAATGTTAATTGTTTCAAATATGGATAGATTGGTCATTATACTAACACATGTAGATCTGGTGGTGCTCCAGTAAATGTTGGAGATTGTAACATTTTTATAGTTTCAAGTGAGTCTCAGAAGACTAATATGACTTGGAAGAAGAAGGATGTTATTGGTGTGGAGAGCCCTGTGGTACCGGATCCTGGTACTAGATTTTTTGAAAATTAAGCCTAATACTTTGGCTCAGGGGGAGTATTAACATGCTAAATCATACACCTCCCCTACTCTAAAGTGATACCAGTTGCAACTAACTTGTTTCTGTTAGGTAGGATGAAGTAATAATGATGATAGATGTATCATTACATTTTGATTACATAAGCAATAATTAATTTCAGTGGGAATATCAATCATGTTGGTTTTTGGCTATAAAGGTGGAATTTTTTAAATCATTTGGGATTGTAGAAAGAAGAGAAATCTAATAATTTAGTGAGATAGATTGAGGAAAAAAATTTGTGAGTAATAATGGAGTCTTTATTAGTTATTTAAAGTGTGTGTGTCTACAAAAAATAAAATGAAGATGGTTGAGTTGAAGGAGTTTGATCATAAGAATCAATAAATTAGAGTTTGGATTGCTTGCAGAAGATACATGAAAAGGATTAGAAGTCTTGGGCCAGATATTTGGAGAGAATTTCCCTAGTGCGATGACAAAGAATTTATTTTGTTTTTTGTTGATTCAGTTTCAAGGTGAAGCCCTAGTGCTAGATAAACCCTATCTAATGATGAAGGGGGAAATGGAGCTATTACAAGATTATGCAGTGTCAGTGAGTTACTTGGAAAGAAGATAATAAGCTTCAATGAGGTAGAACTTATTGAAATTAGTCATGATCATTGTGCACTTCTTATCAATACCCTAGAAGATCTGATAGTGAGGTATGTTGCCTATGGAATTTATTATAAAATTTAATTTTGGAATTGTAATGGTACCACTTTGGCATTAGTTTTTTATATTGCACATAAAGTTGTAAGTGATCTTTGTAAGATTTTACTGGGAAACTTTCTTGAAATGTGAAGATGACTATTGAAGGTAGATATGGTTTTAGATTTGGGTCAATAGTCATGTGTTTAGCTTTCTATTTCTTAAGGTCATTACCAAGTAAGGAGAATGTTGAATGGAAGACCAACATCCCTATCAGTAAGAAAATTTGTATATATCTTGATGTGTTGGAAAATAGAGTAGATGCTTGTAAGGTATATTTATTGTCTTTATAGGAGAGTGTGAGTTCAAGTTTGATGGTTATTGGTGTTGTACCGATAAGTCATGGCGAGGAGGGCTCCTACTTGGGACAAAAGAGATTGAAAGTTTTTATTGGTGGTTCCTCTTTAGAACCTAAGAAGAGGAAAACTAATGCTAAAGGAAAGGAAATAATTAACATTTTAGAAGATGAAGAAGAAGAGGAAGAAGAGATGGAGAAAGATGTGGTTTCTCTAGCATAATCTGAGCATGTGGATTCTGATATGGTTTGAGCTTTTGCTATAAGATGGTGATTTTGACTGGATTGGTGGACTATGGATAGATTGTTCATCAATGAACATGATGTAAGTGATGGAATTGCTGACTGATCACTTGGTCAATAAAAGGATCATAGTATCTAGTGTGTTTGATAAGTTACTAGATGAATTAGTCAGTGACATTGAAAATAATTTATTATGGTATGGTGCATATTTTAGTGTGGTCAAGAGGTATATAGAGAAGAAATATGCAAATGTAAAGAAAATAATTTCTAGAGTTATCAGTGAAACAAAGGATTGTGTGCACAAAATAATAGATATATGCAGGTATTATCTTCGGTAGCTTGTTGATGTAGACAATTTCAAAGGAAGAAGTGAATTAATTGAACAAGAACTGAGTGAACTTGTAAAGACATATGATGTCTTCAAGGATAAAGAAGGAAAATAGAGGATTAGAGTTGGTGAACTATAGGAAGAGGTTGTTACAGAGATAGAGGGAAGATCTAATAAAGCCATTTTGGTTAGTGAAAGACATGGTAGAGATCTAGTTGGAGCATGTTACTGGCATTCTTGATAATGCAAAAGGTCATGAGCAGTGGTTTTAGTCTTCAAACTAGAGTAGATCTTCTGACAAACTAGTTGAGTGTGATAGTTTGTGTGCTTGGATGGGGGATGTTATTTTTGAATGGAAGAAGGAGCTTTGAATTTTGAAGGAAATGTGCAAGAAAGTCTTTTCTGTAAAATATGTTGTACTTATTTGACTTTATTTATTTATTTTTTGGCCCTTTTCCATTATGGCAGAAAGGGAGAGAGAAAGAGAAAAACAAAAACAAAATATTATATCAACTTAGGGGGAGTTTTTGGTTATAAAAATTAGAGTTCTTTTTATTTTTGAAATTTTGGTATTTTGTCATCAATGCCAAAAGGGGAGATTGTTATACATATTGAGATTTTGTTGGAATTGTTGTCATTGATGTCAAAACCTTCATACCAACATCTTGTTAGTATGAGTTGGTTCTTGGCAGTTTTGGTTGTGTATTTGTTGGCTGTCAATAAAGCATCATAAGTTTTGATTATACACAAGAGAGGTACTTGGTTGTACTCATGTCTTACATAATTTTGTACTCTTTTATTCTTTCAGTAATCAGTAGTGCATGGTATTTTCTTTATGTTATTGTTGACTTATATGCTTAGAGTGTTCTTCTAGGTGTTCCTAATATCTGGGCTTTCTTGTAGTTTATCAATTGGTTTTTGGTATCGTGTTTTGGACATGTTTTATCTAGTTTCATCTATCAATGGGTTTAGAGTTGTGGTGATCATGACATGGTCTTAGTTATGGTGTTTCGACTGTTTTGGTAATTGTAATATGCAATGTAAACATCATAAGTGTGACCTGTATTTGGGTCCCGTGGTAACATTTTGTAAAGTTTTCTCAAGTAAGTCCTAGATTTAGGATTAGTGGAAATGCATTAAATACAATTATAATATCTTTTTTATTTGGGGTCATCACACAAGTTTGGTGTGGACAACATATGTATGATTAGATATCTATATAAATAAAGAAAAACCTTTTTGTATTTGAGGTATGTGAGTGGTATAAAATGATGTAAGTACACTATAGTGAGAATATATTAAATAAAGATCTAAAGGTGATATAGTGGGAGTCCATTTCGGTATATCGGGCATTAGAGTGGTTAAAACTAAGTATTCCAAAGAGAAGCCTTATATACTGAGTTGCAGAAGATCGGTGTATGATGGTAGAGGATCAGTATTGGATCTTTGTTATTGGTGATCTGTGTGTTATCAATTGGAACTATTTCATGCATAGTCAAATGAAATTTAATGAGTACACCTATGTTCAATGAAATTTATATTGGCAGCTATCGATATTCATATTTCAAGGTGGTTAGCCTGATCGACAATGAGCCAATCACGGTGAGGAAATAATAGTGAGTAAACTGGTAGTGAGCCACTTGTAAAAATTAGCTTAACTAATGTTTTATTTTATGAGAATTAGCGTCCCCATGGTTTTTACCATGTTGGGTTTCCATGTTAATTCTAGTGTTGTTTGTGTTGGTAGTTTTGTGTTTTCATGTTTACATATGTTATAATTGCTTGATGTGGTTACTAGTAGAACATAGGTTAATATATATATAATTTTCATCATCAATTATATGGTATTTGTGTTTACTAAAAGAGTAAAAGTTTTATAAAGTGTTTGTGAATAACTAATTCAACCCCCCCCCCCCATTTATTCATCATGTTCAACAATCATTCATATATAAATTTATTTGTTCAGAGTCACCACCTCTTCTTACAAGAGGAATAAGTGTTTCTTTTTTGAGTTCTTTTCACCGGTAGAGTCACTTTATATCTTAATCTTCCCCACTAGAGTCACCAAATCTATTGGTTCCCAAAATCATAGGTTTTCCAACCCCTAAGAATATGATAGGTTCTATTATTAGGTTCAACAACTAACTCTATCCAATGAATGTGATTTGATCAAAACGATCAAATTCTCCTACACTTCTACCTCTACTAGACCAAGGCAGGTGCACCTTATAATATTTAAGTAGATTGAATATTCTAACTACTTATCTCTAACCTCCACTTTCTCTATCTCAAAATGGCATGAATGGTTTGAAATAGAACAATCTAACTTCTAACCCTACTCCTATCTCCTACTTGCATAAAATTGAAATTGAAAGTATATATGAATGTGGTTGTTTTAAATGATTAGTTCCTTATGTCCACTAGACAATAGGGTCACAATAATTATTTTCTTATCTAATATTTAGAAACACAAATTTTTCAATACTATCCCAGTTTATGTCTTGCAATAAAAAGATGTATGTTGTTTATGTCTTGCATGAACATGCAAGTATGCCAATCACAAAAACCCTTCTTGCATAAAATTGATAGAAAGTATATATGCATGTGGTTGTTTTAAATGATTAGTTCCTTCTATCCTCTAGACAATAATGTCACAATAATGATTTTCTTATCTAATATTTAGAAACTCAAATTTTTTAATACTTCTCTAGTTTATGTCTTGCAAAAAAAAGCAGTATGTTGTTTATGTCTTGCATAAATGTGCAGGGATGCCAATCACAAAAACCCTTCTTACCGGTCCTACTTATTCCTCCAAATCACATTACTTGTTTGATAAAATTTAACTCAAGTTCTTGAAGAAACCAACTAAACAAGGTACATAGAAGCGTTAAGGTGTCACGACAAATTAGTTGCATCATTGATGCATTGGTTCATATTATTAGGAAAACATAAGAGTGGAGATGGTTTAAATGATATCTTTGTATTAAAATTAATGAACAATTGACAACATAGTAAAACAAAATATTTTTTTGCATATTCCCTTTTGAAACCCTATAAATATTAGAAATATTAGATAATGTTTGATAAAAATATATTACAATTGATTGATTATCCTTGATCCCCTAGTGCTATCCATTTTTATCCTCTTTGTAGAAATAAAACCCCAACGCAGAATTCAAATGAGAAATCAAGTTTCTAAGAGAATGTGTTTGCTTACTTGACATGAAATGAACTTACAAATCTCCTTTTGATCTTTTGTACTTCCTTTCTACAATTTCTGGAGCTCCCTTTGATTAAATTTAATCGATAATTTTGTTCATATAGAGGTCATTTGTGCGACCATCAATGTCCACTATTAATAATCTATACACCAACTTTTTGAATTTTGAAATGTCAGAGTGATGAGTTTTGTATTAATGACAAGAACTCAATTGATCTCATGCTGATTTGTGTACTCCTTTTGGTGTCAATTCAATTTTATAAGCTTGTTGATCGTCAAGATTGATGGAATGTCCCTTCATTCGAAAGTGTCCTTCGGAATTTTTTTGTCTGGTTGGTGAGACAACTTGGTAGACTTATCGATATTATATTATTGCTTCTCTTTTGGCTACAACCTTCAATGCTTCAGAGAGAGAAAAAAAAGATAATCTTATATCGTTGTGACTTAGGTCATTGCTGAGAGATTTTGATCTCATCCTGACAAGGCATGTCTCCCCGATGAGGTAAATCTTCAATATAACTGTCAGTAGTTTCATCAAGAGCAATCTGAAGTCCTCGCAATAGATAATTACTCCTTATAATTAACGACATGAGATTTGTGATCACTGAGAGAGAAGGATCTCCTGCCGAAATATTGCTTATCTCTGTTATGGGGAAGACATGGAAAAACTTATTCTGATTATACGAGTCCCATATCACTGTTATCATATGTAGACCCAAAAACATATGACTGGTGTCGTGAACTATAAAAGGACTTTTCTTTTCCTTTCCTTCCCATGTAGATATGTCGACTATCACTTCATGTTTATAACTAATATTTAATATTGAAGTTCTCATTTCTAATGTTTATAATGAATTATTTTTAAACATTTATTCAAGGGAACACTGTATTTAATTTTAGAAATATTGATAAATTCTAAAGATATTTAAAATTTTGTATAAGAAAATGAACTAGTATTTTCCTTATAAAATGAAAAGTCATTTTCTAAAGGGTTATAGTGGGGTGCAATTTAGAGCTAACTTATATTTAAAAGTTGCACTTAAAGTTAGACTTCAAATCTTTCATTTTTTTCTAAAACAATGTCATATCTAAACATTGAATCTCTTGTGGTGTTGTTATTGTAGATACTAAAATAGTTCCTTTAATTATCATCATCAATTTCTCTTAATTATTGTTCCATTAATTATCATGCCATTATTATCCTATTATTATTCATTAATCAAATTTATCTCATTCACTATCATTAATGCCAAGATACACTTTATAATGAGAGCAAGGGGTAGAGTGGAATATCATAAGTGTGTTTAGAAAAACTTTTATTTTTTACATTGAATTTGATAGTCATTTACATGTCCAAATATTCATATATAATATTTTCAAAATAAGTAGCTCAATATTTATGTTCATATTTAGAAACTTAGTTAAAACACTTTAAATTGAAATGCGAGAACTTTTAAGAAAATATATCTTCAAATTGATATTTCTTAGTAATTTTAGATAGATGCATTTAAGATATCTATATAAATTAATTATCATCAATATAATAATCATTTAATTAGATACTTATTTACTATTTAATTACTATAAATTAATTATCCATATAAGATGTTAATAAATTCTTAATTATCTTCTCTTAAATTAACCTCTTTATGAGATTAACATGACAATCTATTAAATAAATTAATAAAATTCACAATTATCCTCTCCTAAATTACTTGCATCTTTGGAATAGTAATAATCCTCCTTACATTTATCATTTTCATAACCAATGTTTAATGCAACATTATTGTGTTAGTTTTGTAATATAGGGAGTATTGATGCTATGTTGACGAATTGAGAGCATCTACATGCCACCAAATCTTGAGCTTGTCAATTCAATATCTTGAAACAAAGGTTTACATAAGTAAAATAAATCAACATTTTAAAATTTGTTTAATTTTAATACTTTATTTATTTTGTTTTATCTCCCTTCATGCATATAGTTATTACATCTTTTCTTATGTTAAATGTGATTTTGAATATAGTAATTACATCATTTTTTAACTTGAATACAAACACATCTTGGGGTTTCCTTTTACAATTCTAAAATTTCAGTGTGAAGTCACCCATTTTAAATATTTGTATAATTTATCGAAGTGTTTTTTCCCACTCCATAAGTTTACACATCTTTATTACAATCTTGTCCTCACATATCATCTTCAAATTTTATTTCATATTTGAGAAATTGGTGTGTGCCTTTCCTACCATGAAATTTCAATTTCCATTTCAATTTCATTGAAGAAACTAAAAACTTCCCCATCTTATGAGAGAGCTACCCTCTCAAACATAGAAAGAAATTGCCCTTCCTGTAATGATTTGTCCAATTTAGTTGTTAGTGTTCATTGCTTCTCTATAAGTAGTTTGTTGATTTTAGCTAGTTATTACAAGGAAAATTCATTTACCAACATAGATTATGGCCAAAAATAAACTCTTTGGGTACCACTTCCACTTTTTTGGATTCCTTGAGATCCTTGGATAATTGATGTCGCCAAAATTATCTTTTGAGGGAGAGTCAAAAATCCACTTTTTCTTAATACGAAGGATTCACCCCAAAGATAAAATAATGTGATTAGAGAAGAGCCATAAAGGTAGAAGGATTTGAGGAATTCAACCTAAACAAGGATATGAAG
The DNA here is from genome assembly GCA_027943335.1 of Chamaecyparis obtusa. Taxonomy (NCBI): domain Eukaryota; kingdom Viridiplantae; phylum Streptophyta; class Pinopsida; order Cupressales; family Cupressaceae; genus Chamaecyparis; species Chamaecyparis obtusa. Next base: position 113,501 of record BSBK01008905.1, on the reverse strand, counting down.
GGACTATGCTTTAGAGCCTATGAAGTCTTAAGTCTAAGGTGAGAAAATGAGTAAAGACGACCAAATATACCAAGGCGCATGTTTAAAGATAACATTTTATTGTGTATTGAAGATAATGTTCAAAGAAACATTTACAATATGAGAAGTCTCTACCCTAGACTAATATTAGTACAAATCACTAAGTATATCTAATTAAAAAAGAGATCAAACAAGTGACAATATATAAAAAAGAAACCAAGTAAAGAGGAGATACAATAGGGTCGTCAACCCCGTGACCTAATAATACTATTATTACATTATGCTTGATCACACCCAAATGTGCCAAGAGGGGGCATTATCTTTGTATCCACTATAATGTCCCATTTAGTCTCATAGTTTTTCACTTTTTTTTGTTTCTAGTTTCTATATCCTCCTTGGTAATTTGTTTCTCACCCTTATAATTATTAAGTAGTTCCAATTCTTCCTTGTTTGAATTATATTTTCCATGAAGAAAGAAGTGGGAAAATCGAATATATGTTCTCTTCTTGGAGAAACAACACAAATATTTCTTTAGGTATCTCCATCGTAGCATAGACCTATAACATAATAGTTGTACAACCCTAAAAATTTAGCACCTATAATTAGATGCTCAATTAGGCCCTGTTTTGGTGATTTCATGTCCATTATGCTTGATCTAGCTACCTATCTCCCCTTATTCTAGCATATGCCCTATCTTCTTGACTCCTCATTTCAATTTTGGCTCATTCTCCTAGATACATAATTCCTAGAGCATTATGTTCCTAGGAACATAATGCCTAAAGCATTGTGTTCCCCCATGTTTGGCTTCAAATTCAAATTGATGCCCCATTGCGGTGTTTTAGTTGTAAATTAGATCATGTGGTCAACCTAAGTTAAATTTAAATCTTGAAATGTGTGAGAGGTATATAAACACCCTATATGTCCTCATTTTTCATATGACATCTATACTCAAACATTTTTCAATCAAATGAATTCAAGATTTGAAGGAAAACATCCAAGATCTAGCATTTCTCAAGCATCCATGGTACTTTGAAGGAAATATTCTCCATTATAGTGAGCTTCTCTCCCATGATAGTCAAGTAAAGGAGTTCCCAACCAAGAAAGAAGATCCTTTTTTCATCCACATGCACTCTTTCCTTCATGATTACTGTATCGTCTTAAAATGGAAGCATTTCTATGGTAAGAGTGTTTAGCCCTCCGAATAAGTGGTTTGGGGTCATGTCGAACGCCTTGAATGGATATTCAAATTAGATCTGGCTTTTCCCCCTGTTCTACCCCATTTTCCACTTCTTCCTAGCATTTTCCTAGCATTTTGGACTATGAACCTGAGATTCTTGACCTCATGGTCAAGGTTGATCTTTTTAGGTCAAGGTCAACCTCGATCCTGACCTGGTCAGGATCAACCTCGATCCTGACCTGGTCAGGAACAACCTCATCCTTGACCCTAGGGTCTGGGATCCTCGGGGTTAGCCTCCGGTTGTGGGATTTCATCAAAATCTTGTCTTTTCCCTCTTCGGGGCTATTATTTCTCAGGTTAAGTGTCAAATTCTCAAATTAATATTTGAGGTGGACCTTTCTCAATATTTGAATAGGAATCCTAATTTATTATTGGAGATTAGCCTTTCTCAAGTTTTGTGTCTAATGCTCAAATTAACTTTGGGGTTGGCCTTACCTTGAATTTTGTGACAAGGCTCTTAAATAATTATTTTATTTCTATATTAAGGGTGGTCCCCTCCTAGAGTTTTGTGTCAAGACTTTAATTTAATTTCCTCTCCATGTACATCTCTCTAGAGTTTTGTGCCATGGGCCCTTAATTATTATTTTCTACAAGGCCCCTCTTGTGCCCTAGATCACTATAAAAGAGAGCCTTCCTCTCTCATTTTCTCATCACATCTCATATCACAATCTCTCAAGCTCTCAAGCAAGAAGATCACGCATTCAAGATCCAATTCATCAAGGAGATCCATTAGTAGCCATTGAAGGATTCAAGCTCTATGGAGCCCTCTTGTTGAAGATCCATCCATTCAAGCCTCTTCCAAATTCAAGATCCATTCAGGATTGGTGTTGAAGATCTAAAGACAATTGATTGGAGACATCCTACACTTGATTCTACATTCATCCATTCTTGTGGATTCAAGGATTTGAATCCTCCGAAAGGGTTTCAACTCAAGCAAGGTGAATTTTTCCATTTACTTTGTTTTAAATTGGGGTTTGACTGAGGCAAACCCCTCCCCCCCAACAAACAGAACCATTTTTCTTGTAGGTATAGGTGCAGAATTTTGGATCTGAGAGCATATTTGGATACCCTTTTCAGCGAACTTTCGAGATCTACGAACAAAGTCAAAATCGACCTTCAAAATAAAAATGTAGCCTTTGACCTTTTATGAGGGTCAAAGTCGACCTGATCTCATCTCGGAAAAAGATTTCTGGGTTTTGTAGATCTCGCAATTTCAGTTCAAGGCTATCGGAATCAATAATTTTTTAGATTGTTTGACAGGGTTTTCAGCCGATTCTTTTTCAAAGGTAAGTACCTTTATTTCTTAATTTCAATATTAATCATCTACATTTACTTTTCATATCAATACAATTTCATAGAAGTGTAAAATATTAGTTTTGGCATCTCTTTTATGTGCAAACTATTGCCCTAGGACCTCATCCATATTTTATCCTTTACATTTTGGTGAACCTGACACGCTTACCCCTTTCTTTTGTGGATTTAGATGCCCTATTGTGTTTTTTATATCTTGTGTGTTCACCTTTATCCTTTACATTTTGGTGAACCCGACACACTTACCCCTTTCTTTTGTGGAATTAGATGCCCTATTGTGTTTATGGTGTTTGAGTTCCTTTTCATGCTTATAGATCTCATTTGAATGCATTTGGATATATCTAGATCTATTTATTATCATGTTGCATAAGTTGTTTCAAATGCTGCATGGTGTTACACCTAGAAAGACTTCATTTATTACATGTGATCTCCGTCATATTTCTCTTTATATAGAGGATTTGAGGATTGATGTTAATTCTTCTCCTAATAGATGTCCTTTTCCCCCCTCTAGGGATCAAGCTTTAGTGAATTATGGCAACCCTACAATGTGCTTTATTGGTAGGGATGATAATCCTCCTATTTGGGATGAACCTTTGGATTTGGATGTTGATTAATCTCTTCCTCATGACACCATTATGGATAATCCATTGGATACCGACATTGATTTATCCCCTCCTCGCAAAGAATCTTTGATACAAGAGGGTGATTTATTAATGAATGACATATCTATACATGATGATAACTCTTTTTCTAACATACATGCAGACATTTTTATAGATGCTTTATCTCCATTTGAGATTCCTTCTAGTGATGAGACATTAGTGGAGAATGATATGAATTCCCTTAATGCTCTCCCTTTTAGTGATGATGCTATGGAGAATCAAGATCTTACCTCATCTCCTCCTAGGATGTCCTCTTTGCTTCCTTCTTGTGAATCTATTTGTAGTGTTGAGACAACTAACATAGTTTATCCTAAACCCTTGTTAACTGTCAAAGGTTGTCCTCACATTACTATCAAAGGAAAACCTATGGAGTCTTTTAATGATCAAGATTCTATAGCTTACACTTATCGTACAAGGAATAACCCTCAACCTAATCCAGTGGTTTCTACTTCTTTTCCACCTTCTCAACTTATTCTTCCTCCTCCACCCCGTCTTCCTAGCACGGAGTATGATTTGATAAACCAATTGCAAAATACTCCTACCAAGATTTCTTTATGGGAGCTTCTTCAAACTTCACCTACCTACTATGAAGCCTTGCAAAAATCTCTAGCAACTCTTCCCACTCCACCTTCTAATCAAGAGAACATTAATAAATTCTTACAATCCATGCATGCTACCCCAGGTCCTCCTGACATTGTATTTACTCAAAAGGATTTTCCTTCTAAAGAAGTTCAGAATCAATATGATGCTCTTATGGTTGTTGTTTTTATCAATAAAAGTATCATTCGTAGGACCTTAATTGATAATGGATCTGGGCTTAATGTTTGTAGCATGGACATGCTCAAAGTGATTAACATTGATCTTTCAACTATTCAGCCTGACAATGTTCCTATACATGGCTTTGATAACATTGCTAAGAATGCTTTGGGAATCATTACCTTACCTATCAAAGTAGGACCGGTCATCCTGAATAAACCTATTCATGTTATGCCTGGACCTCTCAATTATAACCTTCTTTTGGGTAGACCTTGGTTGCATGAGATGCATGTCATTCCTTCCACCCTTCATCATAAAGTCAATTTTATACATAACAACATGATGTATACACTTCATGCGGATGATGTGCCTAATCCTTGTCTAAATATTCAAAATCACACTACTCCTATTCCTAATAGTAATCCTTCTTCCTCTAATGCTCTACCTGAAGATGATTGGGGAACCTTGGATTTTACTCCTACCTTTATGGGAGAGTATAAGGTTAATGATCTTGATTTTATGAAGAAACAAAGAGAATTTGAACAATGAGTTTTTACTTCTACTTCTAACACCCTTCATAATAACTTTATCACTACTTCTACCCATAATGAATCTATCAAATCTACTAAGGATGATATTGTGACTACTGAGGTTCCATTGACTCCTTTTGATATGTCTTCTTGTTATGGTCCTGGTTATCATTTCCTTGTTAAACAAGGTTTTAATGCTCAGGGATGTGGTAAGCATAAACAGGGAATTCAAATGCCCTTATATACTGGGGGGCATGAGCATTCTTATGGACTGGGATTTAGTTGTCAACAAAAAATCAATGTTAACAACATCTCAAATAACACTTCAAAACATGATGAAACTATGAAGGAATTTGACCAAGAAGTTCTTTTTCCTAGACTCCTTCATGCTAAGATGATTACTAGACCTAAACGCAAAAAGAAACATAGTCCACACTTGAAGACTCTTCCTTTTTGTTTATATCATAGATTTCATGATCACTCTACTAATGAATGTCAAACTTTACATTATAAGATTAGGAAGCTTATTGATAGTAAGGTTATTTATATATCATGTGGAAATGAGTTGTATTTCAATCATGTTTTCTCTAAATAACATCTATGTTCCTATTATGGAGCTCCACATTATGTAAACAATGTTAGCCTAATCCTTGGGGATCGTTTTCTTTTATAGTGTTGCAAGTGATATAATAGATCCCTTTCCATCCTTGTTCCTATGCTTGGGGGGCAAGGGTGTCATCTCCTCCTTTTCTATCTTTCCGAGATTCATCGCTTTCCTTGGTTAAGCAGTATTTATCTATTATGTGATATCCAATCATACATGAAAATTTTGGTTTGCATTAAGGATCTTTGTCCTTGACCACAACCTATTTCATTTCTGACATTGGGTTTCCATGGTTGATAAATCTCTCACCTTGGAAACTGAACAGTGTGCTATCCCTCACAAGGGTTACTTTTTCACTTCTCGCATGATATCTTTTTGCATTCATCCCTTCCATGGCCTCATAGGAGCTATGACCTTCTTGGCTTGGATTGGGTGTTGTCTATGGATATTGTCTTAATGTTGAAGAGGGCTTTATCCTTGTTCTTTTCTTTCCTTAACATGTCAAAATAGTATGCTTTTTGCCATATTAAGGAGGGGGGCATATATATGGCCTCCCTCGCTCTATATTATGTATTTTTTTTCTAACCTTTTGTTTTGCAACATGCTAAATCTCAGAAGGTAACACACATAAGTTGCTAAATCTTGAAGGGACACGCATTTCCAATTTCAAATATGTTAAATCTTCTGAAGGTAATGCACATAAGTTGCTAAATCCTGAGGAGACATGCATTTTTCAAATTTTTCAATATGCTAAATCTTGGAAGGTAACACACATAAGTTGCTAAATCCTGAAAAGGCACGCATCTATATGCTAAATCTTCCGAAGGTAACGCACATAAGTTGCTAAATCCTGAGGAGACACGCATTTTGTATTCCATGGTGATAAAAGAAGGTGGATCCATGGGTACTTTATAAAAGCCATCAAAAGATGCACTACATACATGCACAAAGTCACCATAAGGCGCACAACATTATGGGGTGACTATCAAGTGTATTCTTGGTGGGCCATCCTATCCTTTGTGGTTCATAGTGAGATATACACATCTTACTAGGCGAGTTAGCCACTCCTCTCTCCTTTTCTCTCTTTTCTCTAGTGATGTCTCTCTTATTGAAATCTTGGAGTTGATGAAGACTCAAGTCCCTGGGGGCTTGAGGATTTCCTTTGTCCCTTTGATTTCAATAAGATTATCTTTTTCTTTGTGATATCCTTTACCAAGAGTTTGCATCGAGTCCATACTCTTGCTAAAGTGGGGGCTTAATGTATCGTCTTAAAATGGAAGCACTTCCATGGTAAGAGTGTTTATCCCTCCGAGTAAGGGGTTTGGGGTCATGTCAAATTCCTTGAATGGATATTTGACTTGGATTTGGCTTTTCCCCCTATTCTACCCCATTTTCCACTTCTTCATAGCATTTCCCTAGCATTCTGGACTATGAACATGAGATTCTTGACCTCAGGGTCAAGGTCGAGCTTGATCCTGACCTGGTCAGGAACAACCTCATCCTTGACCCCAGGGTCTGGGATCCTCGAGGTTAGCCTCCGGTTGCGGGATTTCATCAAAATCTTATCGTTTCTCTCTTCGGGGCCATTATTTCTTGGGTTAAGTGTCAAATTCTCAAATTAATATTTGAGGTGGACCTTTCTCGATATTTGTATAGGAATCCTAATTTATTATTGGAGATTAGCCTTTCTTGAGTTTTGTGCCTAATGCTCAAATTAACTTTGGGGTTGGCCTTACCTCAAATTTTATGACAAGGCTCTTAAATAATTATTTTATTTCTATATTAAGGGTGGTCCCCTCCTAGAGTTTTGTGTCAAGACTTTAATTTAATTTCCTCTCCATGTGCACCTCTCTAGAGTTTTGTGCCATGGGCCCTTAATTATTGTTTTCTATGAGGCCCCTCTTGTGCCCTAGATCACTATAAAAGGGAGCCTTCCTCTCTCATTTTCTCATCACATCTCATCTCATAATCTCTCAAGCTCTCAAGAAAGAAGATCAAGCATTCAAGCATTCAAGCCTTCAATCATTCAAGATCCAATTCATCAAGGAGATCCATTAGTAGCCATTGAAGGATTCAAGCTCTATGGAGCCCTCTTGTTGAAGATCCATCCATTCAAGCCTCTTCCAAATTCAATATCTATTCAAGATTGGTGTTGAAGATCTAAAGACAATTGATTGGAGACATCCTACACTTGATTCTACATTCATCCATTCTTGTGGATTCAAGGATTTGAATCCTCCACAAGGGTTTTAACTCAAGCAAGGTGAATTGTTCCATTTACTTTGTTTATTCCAGAAATTTTAATTCAATTTCAAGGTTAATTCCTAAATTGGAGTTTGACTGAGGCAAACCCCTCCCCCCCAACAAACAAAACCATTTTCCTTGGAGGTACAAGTGCAGAATTTCAGATCTAAGAGCAGATTTGGATACCCTTTTCGGTGAACTTCTGAGATCTAGGAACAAAGTCAAAATCGACCTTTAGAATAAAAATGTAGCCTTTGACCTTTTATGAGGGTCAAAGTCGACCTGATCTCATCTCAAAAAATGATTTCTAGTTTTTGTAGATCTCGCAATTTTGATTTAAAAATGAAAGAATCAACAGTTTTTGAGATCGTTTGACAGGGTTTTTAGCTGATTCTTTTTTGGAGGTAAGTACCTTTATTTCTTAATTTCAATATTAATCATCTACATTTACTTTTCATATCAATAGAATTTCATATAAGTGTAAAATATTGGTTTTGGGGTCTCTTTTATGTGCAAGCCATTGCCCTAGGACCTCATCCATATTTTATCCTTTACAACTACATATGTTTCAAACATCAATCTCATACATGTTAGGCTTGGAATCATTCATAATCCTATTATTTTTCCTCCTTTAAATTTTCCATGTATTTCCCAACCTTCATCTATACCTACTTAAAATAATGTTCAGAGTTTGCATCGAGTCCATACTCTTGCCAAAGTGGGGGCTTAATGTATTGTCTTAAAATGGAAGCACTTCCATGGCAAGAGCATTTAGCCCTCCGAGTAAGTGGTTTGGGGTCATGTCAAACGCCTTGAATGGATATTCAAATTGGATCTAGCTTTTCCCCCTGTTCTACCCCATTTTCCACTTCTTCCTAGCATTTTCCTAGCATTCTGGACTATGAACATGAGATTCTTGACCTCAGGGTCAAGGTCAACCTTTTTAGGTCAAGGTCGACCTTGATCCTGACCTGGTCAAGATCAACCTTGTCCTTGACCCTAGGGTTCAGGATCCTCAGGGTTAGCCTCCAGTTGCGGGATTTCATCAAAATCTTGTCTTTTCCCTCTTCAGGGCCATTATTTCTCGGGTTAAGTGTCAAATTCTCAAATTAATATTTGAGGTGGACCTTTCTCGATATTTGTATAGGAATCCTAATTTATTATTGGAGATTAGCCTTTCTCGAGTTTTGTGCCTAATGCTCAAATTAACTTTGGGGTTGGCCTTACCTCAAATTTTGTGACAAGGCTCTTAAATAATTATTTTATTTCTATATTAAGGGTGGTCCCCTCCTAGAGTTTTGTGTCAAGACTTTAATTTAATTTCCTCTCCATGTGCACCTCTCTAGAGTTTTGTGTCATGGGCCCTTAATTATTGTTTTCTACGAGGCCCCTCTTGTGCCCTAGATCACTATAAAAGGGAGTCTTCCTCTCTCATTTTCTCATCACATCTCATCTCACAATCTCTCAAGCTCTCAAGCAAGAAGATCAAGCATTCAAGATCCAATTCATTAAGGAGATCCCTTAGTAGTCATTGAAGGATTCAAGCTCTATGGAGCCCTCTTGTTGAAGATCCATCCATTCAAGCCTCTTCCAAATTCAAGATCTATTCAAGATTGGTGTTGAAGATCTAAAGACAATTGATTGGAGACATCCTACACTTGATTCTACATTCATCCATTCTTGTGGATTCAAGGATTCGAATCCTCCACAAGGGTTTCAACTCAAGCAAGGTGAATTGTTCCATTTACTTTGTTTATTCCAACAATTTCAAGGTTAATTCCTAAATTGGGGTTTGACTGAGGCAAACCCCTCCCCCCCAACAAAAAAAACCATTTTTCTTGGAGGTACAAGTGCGAAATTTCATATCTGAGAGCGGATTTGGATACCTTTTTTGGTGAAATTCTGAGATCTACGAACAAAGTCAAAATCAACCTTTAGAATAAAAATGTAGCTTTTGACCTTTTATGAGGGTCAAAGTCGACCTGATCTCATCTCGAAAAAAGATTTCTAGGTTTTGTAGATCTCACAATTTTGGTTTAGAAACACGAGAATCAATAGTTTTTTAGATTGTTTGACAAGTTTTTCAGCTTATTCTTTTTCGGAGGTAAGTACCTTTATTTCTTAATTTCAATATTAATCATCTACATTTGCTTTTCATATCAATACAATTTCATATAAGTGTAAAATATTGGTTTTGGCATCTCTTTTATGTGCAAGCCATTGCCCTAGGACCTCATGCATATTTTATCCTTTACAACTACATATGTTTCAAACATCAATCTCATACAAGTTAGGCTTGGAATCATTCATAATCCTATTATTTTTCCTCCTTTAAATGTTCCATGTATTTCCCAACCTTCATCTATACCTACTTAAAATAATGTTCAATTTTTTGTATTCCAATGTTCCTTCCATTTCTCATAATTATCCAAACCTTTCACATGTGTCTCATACCAACCTCTACACTGTATCCATTATTAATAGTCTTGCTCAAAGCTTTTCATCCCTGCAAAAACAAATTGCCTCCATGACTCTATCCAAATTCAATATTCCGACATGTGGCATTGCTAGCCCTTTGTCCTTAGACATTATTCATGCCGTTATCCCTCAATACATGGAAATACCTTAGTTGGAGACTTACAATGGTAAAGGTGATCCCTTGAATCATGTTAAGGCATGTAATGCCCAAATTTTAAAAGGCAAAACTCACAAATTTTAAAGCTCTTCATACTACAACCATTTTTCTCCTACACAAAGTTAAAAACATGCAATGAAGTTAGTGCCACAAACCTAAGTCTAAGCTTATAGAAAGAGTTTCGAGGATGAGTTCCCTTTTGTCCAAGCTGTCATTCTCCAAGCTTCTCCAAATCTAGCCTAGTCTCTAAGATAGAGAGTGGGTGTTCACACTCACAACAACAGAGGGTCTCCACTAAAAAGGCCTCCACACAACTCCCCAAGAGCTCTAGGGATAATATCAGGTCTCTCATCGATTGGTCTTCCCTAAGTCTCTTACAACTTACCAAAAATGGGTTCTAGAAAAGGTTACCCAAAAGGTGAGCAAAGTCGTTGCACCCAAATGGAAGGGTGGTCTAACCAAGACCATGCTTCCAAAATTTTATTTTCGTCCATCTTGAAAATCTGACTTTTGGAAGGGTCTTTTGGTCAACTAAGAGTTTTCCTAGGGTTTAAAATGACCCTTACCCAAAGGTATACCAAGTGGGATTCTTAAAAATGGCCCAAACACACCCCTAGGTACCTTTCTAACCCCCCAAAAATTCACTTAAAGCTTACCTTCAAAACTCAATGAAAAGACCTTACCTCAAGCTCCCTAACCAAGGGCTCACATGGGGATCCTATATGGTACTTACCTAGGTTGGTGGGCATCCAATCCTCAAGTGGACATGTCATGGCCACATGTACACAATACAAGTGTCAAGTGACACACACACATTTTACACTTCATAAGACACATGACATTTCCACTTTAGCACACACATAAATAACATTACAATTTATAATTTTGAATAGAACACAAACAAACTCATACATTTAGAAATTAATCACAATACAATGAGGTTTTGTCTCTTTTTAGATGCAACATTGGCTTGCACTAAATTCACATTGGCCTATATTTGGTTCCCCAATTTATTACCATGATCTTAATCCCCACACACTAAATCCAACATCAGTAGTCCAAGAAATATAATCCACAACATATATGAAATAATCTTCATTCAACTTTTACAATCATCTACATCATCACATAACAAATTTGGAATTCACTTTGCATAAGAATTTAACTTTTTCACTCATGGAAACATATACACTCATAATGTTATTAAGAGATCTCATAGCATCATAATTAAATCAAATATCAATTTCCTAATTAAACACATAAGCATATATAAACCATTGCATCATCATAACGTTCATTAAACCAAATTCACCTCAATGTAAATCCATAATAGTGTCATAAAGTAATCATCATGAACATCATAAAATATTGTGCATCTAAAATCTAAGGTGATCAAATCCATGACATAAGGTGTCTAAATCCATAGCGAAATCAACATAAAGTGTCAAATACTATATCTATCATAAGCATAACTGAAAAGATATGACGGGCTCGGGGTGAGGCCTCACATCCTCCCCCCCTAGGCATTAACTTCCTCCTGGAGTTCATCAAAAAGATGGGGATACTATGCTCTCACCTAAGTTGCATCCTCCCATGATGTCATAATGTCATCATAGCAATCTCACTGGACCCTAACCTGGTACAGCTCTTGGCCTCGAAGAGCTAGAGTCCGGCGAGCCAAAATGTGAATGGGCTCCAAAGAAATTTGTTCATCTGAATCCATCTTCAAGACATCCTAATCTATAATATGAGTCTTATCATAAATGTATTTCCTCGGAACTAATACATGAAACACATCATGGATGTGTGACAGGCTAGGTGGAAAAGATAGATGACATGCAACTGGACATATCCGCTCAAGAATCTCAAATGGTCCCATAAATCTAGGTGGAAGCTTAGAGCCTTTTCCATAACAGATTGGACTCTTATGTGGCCGCACTCTCAAGAAAACTCTATCCCCTAATAAATAACTATGATCCTCTCTCTTCGCATTTGCATATTTCTTCTATCTATCCTGCACTTCCCTCAGACGCTGCCTAATCAAGGTCACCTGCTACTCCAACTCTCAAACTAACTCGGGACCTAAAGAAAATATATCCTTAATGTGATCTCAAATCAAAGGCGTATTGCATGGTCTATCGTATAAGGCCTGATAGGGGGGAATACCTAGACAAGAGTGATGTCCATTATTGTAGGAAAACTCTACCAAGTGTAGGTACTCCTCCCACCTAGTTTGATGATCCATGACATACATGTGAAGCATATCCTCCAACACCTAATTTAACCTCTCTGTCTAATCATCTGTCTCAGGGTGATAAGAGGTGCTAAAATTGAGCTTGGTGCCCAAAGTTGTCTGTAATCCTCTCCAAAAGGAAGATGTAAAGAGATAATCTCTATCTGATATGATCTTACAAGGAATGCCATGAAGTCTGACAATATCTCGCAAGAACACATGTGCCACTGCTGAAGCTATAAAAGTGGTTCATGTAGGTGAAAAGTGGGCTACCTTGGTCAACTTGTCAATTGTCACCATGATGGCATCATGGCAATGAGATGACATAGGAAGACCAACAATGAAATCCATATAAATAACATCCCACTTCCACTTTGGTATCTCATGTAACTAAAGAAAACCACTTGGATGACGATGTTCCACCTTAACTCTCTAACACTCAAGACATCGTGCCACTACCTCATCTATATTTTGTCTCATCCCTAGCCAATGGTATAACGGCCTCAGATCTTTGTGCATCTTCTTAACTCTAGGATGCACTATGTACGGCTCTCTATGAGCCTCTAACATGATGAAAACTCACAAATCTCTAGAGGATGGTACATAGATGCATCCTCTATGGCGTAAAATCCCATCAGACTCTAAGGAATATCTTGCAAATTTCCCCTCATGGGTACTCTAAAATTGAATAACCTGACTGACCTCAACATACCAATCATCCTCATGCAAATGGTGCAATATTCAATCTCTCAACTTTGTGTCTGCAGTCATATAATATGTCCCATGACGTATCCTACTCAAGACATCTGCAACTACATTCTCCTTGCCCTTGATGTAGTGGACATCAAATTCATACTCGCAAAGGAACTCCATCCATCTCCATTGACATGCATTAAGGTTTGTTTGAGTGAATATATACTGCAAGCTCTGATGATCTGAATGGAGCTCAAACCAATGTCCCAAAATGAAATGTCACCATCTCACTAAAGCATGAACCACTCCAACAAGATCAAGGTCATGGGTGGTGTAATTAAGCTCATGAGTCTTAAGTTTCTTGGACTCATATGCAATGGCTCACCCATTCTGCATAAGAACTCCTCCAAACCATCCAAGGAAGCATATGTGCATACTATAAAATCCATTGAAGGATTAGGCACTGCAAGGATAGGTGTGTTGGTAAGTTCCTTCTTGAGTTCCTGAAAGGCCCTCTCGCACTTCTTGATCCACTCAAACTTCTTCCCCTTTCGCTAAAGAGAAGTAATGGGATGAGCCACTCTAGAAAATCCCTCAACAAAACACCTATAATAACCTACCAAACCCATAAATCTCCTTACCTCGGTCATAGTGGTAGGAACTGGCCAATCCATGATGGCTCTAATCTTAAATGGATCAATTGAGATTCCATTATTTGAAATGACATGCCCAAGGTAATGAATCTTAGACCTATAGAATGTGCACTTTGACAAGCTTTCATAGAACTAATTGTCTCTTAGACATTGCAACACCCACCTCAAGTTCTCTTCAGGCTCCTCCTCATTCTGAGAATATATCAAAATATCATCAAGGAACACAACCACAAATTTATCAAGAAAGGTGAAGAATACTCTATTAATAAGGCTCATGAATACAGTTGGAGCATTTGTAAGACTAAATGGTACAACTGTAAACTCATAATGTCCATATCTAGTACGGAAGGTAATTTTGGGGATATCAATATCCACAATCCACAATTGATGATCCCTGACTTAAGATCAATCTTGGAAAATAATTTGGCACCATGAAGTCAATCAAACAAATCATCAATCTTGGGAAGCGGATATTGATTTTTAACAGTCAACTTCTTTAACTATCGGTAATCCATACACAACCACAAGAGTCTGTCCTTCTTCTTTATGAAGATGACTGGTGTGCCCCAAGGTGAAATGCTAGGATGAATGTGTCCTTTCTCCAAAAGTTCCTCTAACTGGATCTTGAGCTCATTAAGCTCATTAGTGGTCATCCTGTATGATTCCCTTGAAACTAGTGCAGCTCCTGGCATGAGATCAATATGGAAATCAACTGCCCTATGAGGAGGCATGCTTAGAAGCTCAGTAGGAAACACATCATCAAACTCGTGAAGTATAGGATAATCATCAAGAGATGGTCCCCCTTACTTGTCATCCTCTATGTTACTGATGGTGATGGAAAATAATTGACATCCCTTTCGCATGCTCCACTTAAGCTGCATGGAAGAGATCATACAAAGAGATATAGGCCTCTGAATCCTGGAAATTACAATAGGTGTGTCATGATCATCTAGACACTCAATCCTCTTCTAATGACAATCTATCTTGATTTTTTGGGCATATAGCCAATCCATGCCAACTACTATGCCATAGGATCCAAGAGGTGTGATATGAAGGTCTAAAGTGGTGGTCAATTCACCAACCTACATCTGACAATCCCTCACCAAGGAGTTGACCGACACTCTAGCTCTTGAAGCTAACTCAACCTCCCAACCAACATCCTGCCTAGCTACCACTGCCAAAAATGCTCCAGAACCAATGGGGATATAAATGAATTAGTAGCTCCAGAATCAAACAAAATGGTAATGCTACTACCTCTTATCATACCTGTAGCCTTAATGACTATGGCCTAATGCTCTACTTGGCAGTTATCAACCACTGTAAATACCCTATGGGACTTTCCCAAGTCCCCAACTGTAGGTTCTGATGCTGACATGCATCGACTACCTTCCATCTAATCCTAAGGGCAATCTCAAGCTAAGTGTCCCATGGCAACACATGCATAACAAGGACCATGTGTGCGAGTCTAAACTCCCTGTGGCCTAGAGTATTGTTGTCCACCAGTCCTACTAGATCACTTATAACCCCTTCTAGAGGACTGCTAAGTCCGAGCTGGAGGTGCATCTGAATTTTGTGGACATTGATATTTCCTAGAGCCCTATGACTACCACTGCTAAGGCTTAGATCCCTTCTATCCTTGAGGTTTCCTTTGCCTCTAATTCTACTGAGACTATTGTTGAGGGTTCTTATTATAAGACCCCGAAGGCTACCTATTGTTACCTTTCCAATGTTTTTCCTAAAAATCATGAGACTAAGGTGTAGAGTTATGGTTTTGAAACCTATCACAAGTGTCTTGTGACCTACCCTAAATCTCCTCTACAATCAAGCCCATCTCTATAGTCTCACGAAGGTTCCCTGGAGTGGTCATGCGAACCTATCCTAAAATCCAATCATTGAGCCCCTTGACAAAGTGATTAACTCATAATTTATCATCCTTCATATAGTCCACATAAGGTAGTAACTCAAGTAAATGACTCTAATACTGCAATATTGTGAGTCCCCTCTACTAGAGATCATGGAAATCATCAATGTGATGCTGTATGAAATGCTCTAACAATTACATGTCTCTAAATCTCTCCAAAAATGTCTCCCAAGTGACAGTGTCCATGGTTAAGTTATTTTTAAACTCCTCCTACCTCCACCATGTAGAGGAACCTCCTCTCATAAGGTGAATTAAAAAGCATGCCTTAAGGTTGCTCTCATAAGGATGCAACACAAAGCACCTATCTAAGCTCAATAACCAAGCCTCAGCCTCTATGCTGCTAGTAGACCCTGTATAAAATGGTGGGTGTAAATGTAGGAGCTCTCTAATCTAGTCCCCTACATCACGGTATGCCCTTTGAACTATTCCAAGTGGTGGCTTTGGCATGTGAACTAATTCCACCTCATGAGCTCTCAAACCCTCTTCACGATCACATGGAGGGCTCCTAGTTATCTCTCTAGCCTCTGACCTATGCCCCTCTGACAAATGATTCTCTGACTAATGTCCCACTAGAGGTAATCTATCCTAGACAATTCCAATAAGATTCTAGAGTGATAACAACACTTCCTAGTTAGGATTTGGTGGTGGTATGGGAGGGGGTCCATGATTCCCTCCTAAAACCTCAACTCTCTTCTCTACTTCCTCACGTACAGAGGGTGCACTCCTAGGACCCCTATTACATCCACAAACTTGTCATGTAAGGGGATGAATCCTACAAGTTCAATTGGAACAAATAAAGTGATAAACATAATGGGTTTAAGGAATCCAGTGTTCGTAACTTGGCTCTGATACCAAAATGTAATGCCCAAATTTTAACAAGAAAAACACACAAATTTCAAAGTTCTTCATACTACAACCATTTTTCTCCTACACAAAGTTAACAACATGCAATGAAGTGAGTGCCACCAACCTAATTCCAAGCTTATGGAAAGATTGTTGAGGATGAGCTCCCTTTTTTCCAAGCTTTTCTTCTCCAAACTTCTCCAAATCTATTCCAGTCTCTAAGATAGAGAGTGGGTGTTCAAACTTACAACAATGGAGGGTCTCCACTAAAAAGGCCTCCACACAACTCCCCACATCCTCTAGGGATACGACCAGATCTCTCATTGGTTGGTCTTTCCTAAGTCTCTTACAACTTACCAAAAATGGGTTCTAGAAAAGGTTACCCAAAAGGTTAGCAAAGTCCTTGCACCCAAATGGAAGGGTGGTCTAACTAAGACCATGCTTCCAAAAGTTGATTTTAGTCCATCTTGAAAATCCAACTTTTGGAAGGGTCTTTTGGTCAACGAAGAGTTTTCCTAGGGTTGAAAATGACCCTTACCCAAAAGTATACTAAGTGGGCTTCCTAAAAATGGCCCAAACACACCCCTAGGTACCTTTCTAACCCCTCAAAAATCCACTTAAAGCTTACCTTTGAAATTCAATGAAAAGACCTTACCTCAAGCTCCCTAACCAAGGGCTCACATGGGGATCCTATATGGTACTTACCTAGGTTAGTGTGCATCCAATCCTCAAGTGGACATGTCATGGCCACATGTACACAATACAAGTGTCAAGTGACACACACACGTTTTACACTTCACAAGACACATGGAATTTCCACTCGAGCACACACATAAATAAAATTACAATTTACAATTTTGAATAGAACACATACAAACTCATATGTTTACAAATTAATAACAATACAATGAGGTTTTGTCTCTTTTTAGATGCAACCTTGGCTTGCATTGATTTCACATTGGCCTATATTTGGTTCCCCGATTTATTACCATGGTCTTATTCCTTGCACGCTAAATCCAACATCAGTAGTCCAAGAAATATAATCCACAACATCTATTAAATAATCTTCATTCAACTTTTAGAATCATCTACATCATCACATAAAAAATTTTGAATTCACTTCGCATAATAATTTAACTTTTTCACTCATGAAAACATATACACTCATAATGTTATTAAGAGATCTCATAGCATCATAATTAAATCAAATATCCATTTCCTAATTAAACACATAAGCATATATAATCCATTATGTCATCATAACATTCATTAAACCAAATTCACCTTAATGTAAATCCATAATAGTGTCATAAAGTAATCATCATGAACATCATAAAATATTATGTATATAAAATCTAAGGTGATCAAATCCATGACATAAGGTGTCTAAATCCATAGTGAAATCAACATAAAGTGTCAAATACTATACCTATCATAAGCATAACTGAAAAGCTATGACAGGCTCAGGGTGAGGCCTCACAAGACATTTCAAACATTGTCTAGTGATTTTTCTCATGGTCATATATTCATGACTAAATTGTTTACTAGAATCTTTTGAGATAAGGCCTTGCGATAGTATTGTTCTTTTCCTCTTTATTCCAATGTTTCTTTCCAAAAAATTACTAATTCTTTCATTCAACAATTTCAAAATAATATTGGTCTTAAGATTTCTTTAATTGATTTGATGCATTGTAAACAAGGTGTTGAAGAAAAACTAACTGATTTCATTAGTATATTATATTTAAGTATTTGCATGCTTATATTTATTACCCTATGCCTGACATTGATGTGTAACCTAATGTTATTTATGATTTACAAAAAGACATTAGAGATAAGATATTTCTTTCTTAATCTCCTCTTTTACTCAATTATGTGCAGTGCTTCATGCGAGTCCATTTGAGAGCACCACTCCAATAGCTCCAATTGATAAGAGTGATGTTGCATCCCATCCTTGTCAATAGTTCATATAACTTAAAGGCTTTATCAAGATCAATAATTCATTAAACAATGTTGATGTACAAGTGGTAGTAGCATCTAAAGGTAAGACTCCTTTGTCATCATATTTTATAACTTATCATAATTTTACACCTCTTTTTGAATCTTTGCATAATGTGATGTTGATGTTGATTAATGATGATATTTTAACACTTCCTCCCATTAAGCCAATTTATCCTTAAAAACCAACTTCAAATAACTTTGATCCGAAAGCTTTTTTCCAATATCACCATCAACCTGGTCATGATATTGAAAAGTATTTTTGATTGAAATCTATTGTCCAAGACCTCTTTGATTCTAATGATATATCTATTGAGGGTGTTAATTATTTAATGAAATAAATTTTTTGCTCCTCCCAACCAAAATTTTCTAATATATACTAACCCCTTACCTTCATATTCTACCAATACGATTGAGTATACCCATTCCTTTCCTTCTTTAACCCATGTTGATGATCCTCCCACCATTGTGAACTTTGATAGCATAAATGTATCAAAGCCAACAATGTTGTCAACTTATTGAACAATCCAAACCTAAATCTAAACTTGAACTTGATCTTTACATTACATTTGATCTTAGTGAGCCTATTAGGGAGCTTGATGGCCTTCTTTACATTTTTTAAGTCCAAAAGATTTGTGAGCTTAAAAATCCTAAGAGTGTTCCATCTCCTTGTATTGGACTTGGACTTCTTCCTACACCTTCCATACCTCCTATTTATTCTTTAGTTCCACCTTTTATATCTTATAAATGCTCCACAAATGCAATCTCTTAGCCTAGTGTGGTGCCTTTTGTTCTTCCTCCTAAAGAAGAAAAGGACCTGATGTTGATTGATCTTAAACCACCTCAAATTTCAAACAAAACTAAACATAATCATTGTGCTTGTAATCATTTTCCACAAACATCATGATATAGCTCATGTGTGTGGTTCCCAAAACATTTCGTCCCCTAAGAAACTTAGTGATGCTTTGATCCCCTTTGACCAACCTATTCATAGCCCAAGAGAGGAAGTTAATCTTAAGAAGATGAAATTGAACAAAAATGATAAGTTTATTCATATTCAAGATCTTGTTGTAATTAATTTGAATAAAGAAGATACTCTTGATGATGATAGTTCAATGTTTCTAATGCAAATATGTTTATGCTAGTAATTTTGATGATATGTATGAGTTTTTTATATCTTAATCATGATTTGCCTGCTAGATTTGTAAAACAATTATCTATTGATCCTATTGACAAACAAAGTGACTCGTCCTTAGAGAATGGTCCTTGTTGGAACTGACTATTGTTTCATCTTCTATGTTTTATGTTGTTTCTCTTGTGTTTTTCTCACCTTCACTAAACACTACAGGTTGAGATTTGTGAGGGGATTGTTGGCATAACTAATGTAGAGTTTGATTGAGTGTTAATTGGTATAGGTTTTATGACAGGAAGATTAATTATTGTATTGTCATTTATGTCAACTAAGTACTGTGTTGGTTGACATTGATTTGATAAGTGTTTGAGTTGATAAATCCAATGTGTAGTGAGTATGTGAAGTTATCGGAGTGTGTTGTCGGAGAGGAAGAATCAATGATGTTTATTGTTGCTTTATGTATGACTGCAATGGATGGAAATAAGTATGCAAAGAGTTATGATCAATTGAATATCAACAAGGAAGACATAAGAACATACAGTGAAAGATAGTGAATGATTTCATTCTTCTATCAAATTAGTTTGGATCCAATTCTTGTGGTCATGATATGATTATCTTGACTAGGATATGTTATTGATACTATGTTCACTATATGATTGGAGTACTTCAAGGCATCATTTCAGTTGATAATAGATTATTTTGTGCAAGTTAGCAAAATGTTTAAACAAGTTTGAGCAATTGGTGTTAGATTGGTGAGCGGTGATGATGTGATTAGTTGCAGTGGATGTTTTCATGATCTAGGTGTCAAGGTACCCTAACATAACAGATTTGTAATATTGATTTGTTATTTCATTGTTTGAGGTGATCTAATCTATCAAGTTTTAGAAGCATGTTGGGGAAGTCAAATAAAGTTTGATTGTTCTTGTTTTAAATCATTGTGCGATGAATCTTGTGGCTGACCTAAATTTATAATCAAATATTCTAGATTGATAATATGTTTTAGGGTTCAAGGATCAAGTGAGAATGATTGTAATGAATGAAATTTAAATGTAATATGTTTTATGAGGCAGCTAATTCCCTAATGAACATGTAATGTATTTATATGTCAATCAATGAATTATGCAAGTGTAGATCGTGGATTCGAAGGTGTGGTTGAGTGAAAAGTGAATATTATCTGCAAGAAGCAAAAGTGTTGTGCTTAATTGGATATGAACAAGAAGAGGAGAAGTGCTACAACCAAATCATTATACTTGTTGAATCCTAACAGGTCTACAAGAAAAACCCTTAACCAGGTAGATCCTAATAGGTCTTGATCAGTAAATCCTTTAACCAAGTGGCTCTTTAATTAGGGTTTGAAATTCCTTAACCGGGCTACTCCTAATAGAGTAAATCTCCTAATAGGGCTAGCAAAAAATTCCTAACTAGGTGACTCCTAATAGGGCATCATTGTAATCTCCTAACAGGGAGTGAAAATTATTAGTGGGTGCTAATTCCCACCGTATTTTTTCCCTTTGACCAAGGGTTTCCATGATAAAAATATTGGTATTCTTGTGTTTCATGTTTGGATGGTTTCATTCGTTTCATTGTTTAGCATAAGGTTTAAATTTGATGAATATTATTAATGTTGTTGAATGAGTTGTGAAAACTTCTAATTTGATATATTACTGATTCATTCCCTTCTCAGTAATCTTGGACCTTATAATACTAGCTATCGATATCAGAGCCTAGGTCCTCTTTGTGGTAAGCTTAACAATTTGAAGAAAAGATCCAATGATGAAGAAGGAAGGTCCTAAGTTTACTAGATCCAACTACATCATATGAATCAATCAGATAAAGATATACCTAAAATGTATGGGGCCATTATTCTGGAATCATGTTGAGACCAAATATGTTGTTCTTGTTGGGACTCTTATTGCATATCAATTAAAGGAGCGGCAAGAGAGCATGCAAGCACTAGATGCAATTGTAAGCACCTTGTTTGATATTGAGTATATTGACATTCATGTACTTGAGACTACCTTTGATGCTTGGGAAAAGTTGAAGCTAATCTATGGTGGAGACAAACATGTGCAAAAAGCTAGCATTTCTAGTCTAAAAGGAAAATACAATGACATGAAAATGGTGGAAGGTGAAAACATTACTCAATATGGAAAAAGGATAAGCAAAGTTGTTGGTGCCATCAAAAGTGATGGAGGAACAATTGAAGAAGATGATGTGGTAAGTAAAATGTTGAGAACCTTGCTTCCAACCTATGCCATTAAATTTGTTGCTATACAAGAATTGAGGATATTTGATACTGTTTTTGTTGATGGATTGATTAGTAAGCTCATTGCTTTTGAATTAAGTAACTATCATAATAGTATGACTAAAGTTAAAACATCTTTTAAGGAATCTTTTTTATTAGCATCAGAGAAGAAGGGAAAATAGATAAGTCATGAATTTGCCTGCATGACAAGTTATTCCAGGGAACTTGAAACTATCTTGGATGAAGACATTAAGCAAGAAGAACTTGAAGCATTACTTCCAAGAAGATTACCTAGAGGTACTGGTAAGTATAAAGGCAAGTTAGCTTTGAGATGGTTTTCATGTAAAAAGATAGGACATATTGCTTCCAGGTGTCGTAATGGTGAAAAGAAAGAGAAGATCAAAAGATTCAAGGGAAAAGGGAAGAAAAAATGTTATGTTGTAGTAGATGAAGGTGTAATTGATGAAGAGTTTGAAGATAATGAAGAAGAGATAGTGTTTGTAGTAGTGAAAGAAGATACCTTAGAAGGGGAAAATGCATTGGTTTCTTACATGGAACACAACAATGAGTGGGTTATTGATAGTGGGTGCTCACATCACATGACCAGTGATAGAAGAAAGTTCATAAAGCTAGAAGAATTTGATGGTGGTGTGGTTAGGTTTGGTAACAACACACCCTGCTTGGTAAAAGGAAAAGTTACAATTTCTTTGAATGGAAAAAATAAAATTTCATGACATTTATGATGAACTACAACTGAATTAGAACCTAATTGAAGAATCTATGATTTAAGATCACCGAGCTGATTGATTAGATATGACATATGATTAAATTAGTATTATGTTGTCATTGATGTCAACTAGTTTGACAACACTTATCTTGTAAGTTACTATATCGAAACATCTATAGTAAAGGAGTGAAAGAGATGAAGTACATAAATATCTACATGAGGAAGATGGATATGACAGATGAGGATAAAGAATACATTGAGTAACTTGATGATGAGTCTATCACCTTATGATATTGACTTGATTATGTTTCATTCATCTATGATGAGGAAAAGAGCTGAAAGACACAAAGCAGTGTTGTTGGTTGATGAAGCATTTCAGTGTACACCGACAAAGTGTAGTGTATACCAAGCATAGTGTAAACTAAGCTTGTGTTCATCGATGCATTTCTTTGTTAACCGAGAAGAACAGAGGAACTGAATGACTAGCTTAGCCGACAAGATTGATGATTTGGAAAGTGTATGATTTCGAGGTAACATATAATGTTTGTTACATAGATCGACAGCTAACAAAATTTAGGAAAGATCTAAAGGATGAGAATCAAACATGTTATTGACACATTAGCCGAGGTATGTTTAAGTGGCAAAATCAATGAAGATGATTAAGCAACAAAATATGATGGAGCAAAAGAAAATGGTTTACTTCAAGTCTATATAAGAGACTGGAGATTTCATAGTGAATGGGTAATGGTGGAAGGAGGAGACTGCAGAATTATTGCGTGAACAAGTTTTCATGGATACCTGATCAAACTGGTTAGTGAGAACTAAACTGTAGAGTTTTTATTGAGTGACAGGAAGCTATTACCGAGTGATAATAAGTTACTGAACATTGATTGGAATAGAATTGATTTAATGATCAGAGGATTGAATGAGCTTAACATTGATTTGCACATTTTCAATTGAAGTTGTGTTAAGGTAGATCACCTACTATTACATTTTAACCATTGTATACAGTCAAATCTCTTAACCGAGTGGACTAAGAAAGTCTTTTATGTATCATTCATAGAATGAACATTGTTATCCTGTCAACCCCAGAGCGACTGCTGGTTGGACGATAATGGTTGGTCTAAAATCCTCTAACAAGGTCACACCTAATAGTGTGTTTGTAACCTTTAACAAGGTTGGGTCTTCACCGACCTCACTTCAGAAGAGTGAATATTTTTGGGTTGCCAGTCCCAGGTGGTTTTTCCCTTCACAGGGTTTCCACGTTAAATCTCTTGTGTTATGTGTTGATTGTGATGTTTGTTTGATGTCATAATTGCATGTTGCATATTTGATTTGATCGGTAACTACTATATGTTTTAGACTGGTAATAGGTAAAAGCATAGACAGTATAGTATTTTAAGTTACCGAGGATCATAAGTTTTAAGTATTTGTTTTTGGATTATACATTTTGTATTGGGACACTGGATAACTGATTCACCCCCCTCTCAGTTATTCTAACAATTGGTATCAGAGATTTGGTTGCTTAGAATAGATTTTTAAGGACTTTAGTACAAAGATCTCAAAATGTATAAGAGGGAAGTGCCAAAGCTGAACAAAGAGAACTTCGTAGTATGGCAAAGCCAGATGAAGTTGCACATATTTGGAATTGGGAATTCTGCACTAGAATTGATGGAGAATGGCTATATAGAACCGACTGTCGGTCCCCTGACACTTGATCAACTGAGAGACATGCATGAACACAATATTACTATGATGGAGATTGTTGTTGCCTATACCGATGCTGAATTTGAAGATATTAAAAGTTGCACTACTGCAAAAGCCATGTGGGATAAACTTTCTCAAGTTTACAGTGGAGATGTGAATGTCAAAAGAGCCAAAGCAGAAAGCTTAAGGGGCATATTCGATGATATGAAGATGAAGGAAGGTGAGAATATTGTGTAATACACAAATAGACTAAAAGAGGTAGTACATACTATTAGAGCATCTAATGGAGTTATTAGTGAAGAGATAGTTGTAAGAAAAGTCCTCAGAACCTTATTGCCAGTTTATGCAATCATAATATCTGCTATTCATGAAATAAGGTCTACAGCTAGTAATGTCCTTACACTTGACAATCTAATTGGTAAAATTACAACCTTTGAATTGAATAACTTTGACAATAGTGTTGTTCCATCTGTTGAATCCACTTTCATGTCTTCTCTAAAGATTGGTAAGTCTAGCCGGAATAATAAGAATGATGATAGTGATAGCAATATCAATGATGAGCTTGATGAACTTGAAGCTCTTATGGCTAGAAGATTACCCAAAGGTAAAGGAAGATATAGAGGTAAGCTACCTTTGGCATGCTTTAATTGTAAAGAGGTTGGCCACATCACTGCTAGATGTCCACATAAGAAAGATGATGAAAGAACCAAAGACCGATCTGAAGGAAGCTATGGGAGAAGAGTTAAAAGAGGCTACTGACACAACAAAGATAACCAAGACAGTAATGATAAAGGTAAAAAGGTATGTTACATAGCCGAAGATAATGAATTTGAATTTGATTCTGATGATGATGTAGAAGTTTTATTTGTTGCTATGAAAGATGACTCAGAGGAAGAAGAAAAACATGTAGAAACAACGCTGATCTCTAAAGTGAACAAAAATAATACATGGATCATAGATAGTGGCTGTACACATCACATGACTGGTGATGAAGAGAAATTTAATCAACTTGAAGAATACAATGGAGGATCTATTAAGATGGGTAATGACACACCCTGTATGGTAAGAGGTAAAGGATCTCTGATGATGAATGATAGGATAAACTGTGAAAATGCTTATTGGGTAGATGGACTAAACTATAACTTGTTAAGTGTGGCACAACTAAACAATTCAAGTCACCAAGTTGCTTTTGAGAGCAAGAAAGTGAAAATCTTTGATGATGGTGGAAGATTAGTTGGAACTGGTGCACAATCAAGAGGTAATCTATTTTATCTTGATACTAATGAATCTTCTTGCTTGATGATGAAAAATGAAGATGCCCGGTTGTGGCATAAAAGGTTATGCCATGTGAATTTTGATAACATGATTAAGATCAATAAAAGGAAAAGAGTTAGAGGTCTGCCTAACTTGTCAAAACCTGATCATGTTATGTGTCATGAATGTCAGAAAGGTAAGATGACTAAATCTAGTTTCAAAAGCAAGGATTATTCAACAAAGAAGATACTTGAGTTGGTTCATACCGACCTGTGTGGTCCTATGAGAACTCAGAGTTATTATGGTGATAAATACTTTATTCTTTTTGTTGATGACTATACTAGATTGGTGACTGTTATGTTCTTGAAAGAAAAATCTGAAGCATTTAAGATGTTTAAGTGGTATAAAGAAAAGGTAGAAAAAGAGACTGGTAAAGAATTGAAATGCCTAAGATCTATTAAAGGCGGTGAATTTATCTCTGATGAATTTACTAATTTCTGTAATGAGCATGGTATTAAAAGACAGGTCTCTGCACTGAGGACACCTCAGCAGAATGGGATTGCTGAAAGAAGGAATAGGTTAATAGTTGACTATGCAAGAACACTAATGCTGCAAAAGAATGTTTCTCAGACATACTAGAGGGAAGTTGTTAGTACAACTGTTTATGTTTTGAACCGAGTACAACTGAAGGACACTAACAAGACACCCTATGAGTTGTGGTTTGGACACAAACCTACTGTAAGTTATTTTAGGATTTTTGGAAGCAAATATTTTATTCTAAAAGATAAGAGAAATGGGAAGTTTGACTCAAAAGGTGATGAAGGGATATTTCTAGGATATTCCTATAAAAGCAAAGCATATAAGTGTCTGAATAAAACTACTAATAAAATGATTGAAAGTACTAATATCTAAGTTGATGAGTTTGATGAAAAGAATGTAGAGGAAAGTACAAAGGAACTGGAAGATTATGGTAGATTCACTTACATTGAACACCCAGAGTATCTACCGAAGCCACAGCCTATGATAATCGGTCAACAGGAAAACAATATAGAAGAACATGAAAGAGAAACCGACGAGCAAGATGGACCTACTGAGTAAGAAAATGAACTTGCACAGGATGAAAAAGAAAGAAGAGATAGAGTACTAGCAAGATTTTTCGGGAGACATCATCCTGAGACACAAATTATTGGAGACAAACAAGATGGCATGCAAACAAGGAGTAAGACAAGACAAGGTACATGTCTAGTTTGTGATTATGAACCAAAGAATGTAAAAGTTGCATTAGAAAATGATGAATGGGTTAATGCAATGAAAGAGGAAGTATTGAAGATATTTGGCATGGAAGATGCTAAACCTGTGGGAACACCAATGGCTACTAGATGTAAACTAACTAAGGAAGATGAAACTATCGAGGTAAACTAGACATTGTACCGATCTATGATTGGTAAGTTAATGTATGTAGTTCACAGTAGACCAGATATAGCACATATTGTGGGAATTGTTGCTAAGTTTTATGCAAACCCTAGAGAATCACACATGATTGCTACAAAGAGAATCTTAAGATACCTGAAGAAAATAGAAGATTATGGATTATGGTATCCTAAGGAAGGCAAGTTTGAATTGAAGGTTTAGACCGATGCTGATTGGGCTGGAAATGTGGATGATAGAAAAAGTACCATCGGAGGAGCATTTTTCTTTGGTGAAAGACTTGTTACATGGACAAGTAAGAAGTAGGCTTGCATTTCTCAGTCTATAGTTGAAGCAGAGTATGTTGTTGCTGCTACAAACTGTTCAAATATTGCATATATTAAGCAAGTTTTGGAAGGTATGAATGAGATAATCACTGAGCTAGTGATTATATACTATGATAACACAAGTGCAATAAACATTTCAAAGAATCTATTGATGCACTCTAAGACAAAGCATATATCTATTAAGTATCACTACTTAAGAGAACAAGTATAGGAGAATCAAGTGAAGTTAGAGTTTGTTACATCAAAAGAACAACTTGCAGACATATTTACAAAAGCTCTACTGAAGGATACATTTGAGTACGTAATGACTAGACTATAGGTCCGTCCCCTGTCTACCGGTCACTAATGTGATCTAGATGTTGCATCAACCTAACTTATCAGAAGATCATTCATGTTGATGAACATAGTTCACACTTTGGATCATGTTCAAGGTTGTGATAAGTTTGGAGAACTGAAATAGATTGGGATATCAGTATACAGAGATACAGAGAATGTATTGGACAACAAAGAGTTACTTGGCTAATAAAGAGTAGTGTGTTTATTTGTTTCTTTGGCATTGTTGTCAAAGGGAGAGATAAACAATATGAAACAATATACACCGATGAGAACTATCTGAGGGAGAGATAATCTAGAAGACATAAAAGAACATTGTAGATCAGTTACTGAGAACAGAAGAAGGAACCTGAGAGCTGAAAAGATCATATTTGTAGAATGACATAGCTGTATTGGTAATGCTATTGAGTAATGTTGTGATTAAACATATTAAGCTAGGGAGAGCTTGTACAACATTTGTTCACAAAGTTGTAGAATACATGTTTGGAATGTGTATGGTATATTTCATATTACTTGAGTTGCCATTAATGCCAAAGGGAGAGATTGATGAACTATAATTGATTTAGAACCTAATTGAAGAATCTATGATTTAAGATCACCGAGCTGATTGATTAGATATGACATATGATTAAATCAGTATTATGTTGTCATTGATGTCAACTAGTTTGACAACACTTATCTTGTAAGTTACTATATCGAAACATCTATAGTAAAGGAGTGAAAGAGATGAAGTACATAAATATCTACATGAGAAAGATGGATATGACAGATGATGATAAAGAATACATTGAGTAACTTGATGATGAGTCTATGACCTTATGATATTGACTTGATTATGTTTCATTCATCTATTATGAGGAAAAGAGCTGAAAGACACAAAGCAGTGTTGTCAGTCGATGAAGCATTTCAGTGTACACCGACAAAGTGTAGTGTATACCGAGCACAGTGTAAACCGAGCTTGTGTTCACCGACACATTTCTTTGTTAATTGAGAAGAATAGAGGAACTAAATGACTAGCTTAGCCGACAAGATTGATGAGTTGGAAAGTGTATGATTTCGAGGTAACATATAATGTTTGTTACATAGATTGATGGCTAACAAAATTTAGGAAAGATCTAAAGGATGAGAGTCAAATGTGTTATTGACACATCAGCCGAGGTATGTTTAAGCAGAAAAATCAATGAAGACGATTAAGCGGCAAAATCTGATGGAGCAGAAGAAAATGGTTTACTTGTCTATATAAGAGACTGGAGATTGCATAGTGAATGGGTAATGATAGAAGGAGGAGACTGTAGAATTATTGCATGAACAAGTTTTCATGCATACTTGATCAAACTGGTTAGTGAGAACCGAATTGCAGAGTTTTTACCAAGCGACATGAAGCTAATATCGAGTGATAGTAAGTTACTGAACATTGATTGGAACAGAATTGATTTAATGATCAAAGGATTAAATGAGCTTAACATTGATCTGTACATCTGCAATTGAAGTTGTATTAAGGCAGATCACCTACTGTTACATTTTAACCATTGTACACAGTCAAATCTCTTAACCGAGTGGACTAAGAAAGTCTTTTATGTATCATTCATAGAATGAACATTGTTATCCTGTCAACCCCAGAGTGATTGCTGGTTGGACGATAACGGTTGGTCTAAAATCCTCTAGCAAGGTCACACCTAATAGTGTGTTTGTAACCTTTAACAGGGTTGGATCTTCACCGACCTCACTTCAGAAGAGTGAATATTTTTGGGTTGCCGGTCCCAGGTGGTTTTTCCCTTCACAGGGTTTCCACATTAAATCTCTTGTGTTATGTGTTGATTGTGATGTTTGTTTGATGTCATATTTACATGTTGCATATTTGATTTGATCAGTAACTACTATATGTT
This sequence comes from Chamaecyparis obtusa, assembly GCA_027943335.1. Lineage (NCBI taxonomy): Eukaryota > Viridiplantae > Streptophyta > Pinopsida > Cupressales > Cupressaceae > Chamaecyparis > Chamaecyparis obtusa. The sequence goes on along the minus strand of BSBK01008905.1, from coordinate 84,128 downwards.
TTAGACTGGTAATCGGTAAAATCATAGACAGTACAATATTTTAAGTTATCGAGGATCATAAGTTTTAAGTATTTGTTTTTGGATTATACATTTTGTATTGGGACACTGGATAACTAATTCACCTCCCTCTCAGTTATTCTAACAGTTTACTTTGTAGAAGGTCTAACATATAAATTATTGAGTGTGGGTCAATTGAATGACAAAGGTTATCACCTAGAATTCAACGGATTTGTATGCAAGATACTTGGAAGCTCAGGAGATCTGATTGCTACTAGTAGGCAAGGTAAATTATTTCATCTAAACACTACTGTTAATAGTTGTTTGGTTGCTAAGGTTGAAGATAGTTGGTTGTGGCATAGAAGGATATTTCATGTAAATTTTGATAATTTGATCAAGGTTAGTAAGTCAAATGTTGTTAGGGGATTGCCACAACTTGTGAAACTAGATAATGTAATGTGCAAGGAATGTCAGTTGGGTAAGTTAACTAGTTCTACTTTCATTAGCAAGTCTTTTTCATCTAAACATATATTGAATTTAGTACATACTAATCTTTGTGGTCCTATGAGGACAAAGAGTTGTCATGGTGATAAGTATTTCATGTTGTTTATTGATTACTATTCAAGAATGATGTGGGTGACATTCTTGAAGGATAAATATAAAGCTTTCTATACGTTCAAATTGTTTAGAGCACTTGTTGAGAATGAAAAAAGAGTTTGAAGTGTTCAAGATTAGACATAGGAGGTGAGTTCACTTCATGCGAGTTCATTGAGTTTTGTGAAGAAAATGGAATCAAGAGACAAATGTCAGTACCAAGGACTTCTCAACAGAATGAAATTGTAGAAATGAGGAACATAACTATAGTTGATGCTGCTAGGATAATGATGATTTAAGGTAATGTACCTAAGTCATATTGGAGAGAAGCCATTAGAATTGTAGTCTACACAATGAACCAGGTACAAGTGAAAAAAGGAACTGGTAAGACACCTTATGAATTGTGGTATGGTCACACACCTAGTGTTTATTATTTCAAAGTTTTTGGTAGTAGATGCTATATCAAGAGAGATGATTTCATTGGAAAGTTTGATCCTAAGAGTGACGAAGGTATTTTCTTGGGATATTCTACTAAAAGTTAGACCTATAAGTGTTTCAATAAAATGACTAACAAGATGGTTGAAGGTGTAAATGTGAAGGTAGATGAATATCTAGAGAAATCTGATGAAACAAGCAAGCAGGAACAAAAAAATGATCAGGAATTTGTGTATTTGCAACTGCTAGAGAAAGAAACTATTGAACAAAACAATGAGGAAGAAGTGGTTCAACTGGTAGAACAAGATGAAGAAGCATATAGACCTGAACCTGTCACTCCAAGGTATGTGAAATTGAACCATCCTACTGATCAGGTCATTGGTGATAAAAATGTTGGAGTGCAGACAAGAAGGAGAATTAGAGAGAGTGCATGTTTGATCTCAAAATTTAAGCCTAAAACTATGAAGGAAGCCTTGAAGACTAAAGAATAGATAAAAGCAAGGGAAGAAGAACTTTATTAAATTAAGAATAATGACACATGGACACTTGTTCCTAGACTAGAAGACAAGAATGTGATTGGTACAAAGTGGGTTTTCAGGAACAAACTATATGAAGATGGAGAAGTGGTTCGTAATAAGGCAAGAATTTTGTGTAAGGTTTATGCACAAGAGGAAGGACTAGATTATGGAGAATACATTTTCTCCCATAGCAAGATTTGAAGGGGTAAGAATTTTAGTTGCTTATGCTACCTATAAGAAGTTTAATTTTTTTCAAATGGATGTCAAATCTACTTTTCTAAATGGGATTCTTGAAGAAAAGGTTTACATAGAGAAACCAGATGTATTTATATTGATAGAGAACAAGGACATGGTGTGCAATTTTAAAAAGGGATTGTATGGACTGAAACAAGCACCTAGAGCATGTTATGAAAGACTACATTCTTATCTCATCAAGATTGATTTCATAAGAACAAGTGAAGATAACAATGTGTACTTGAAGTTGAAGGTGATAAGGTGTTGTTAGCTGAAGTGCTTGTGGATGACATAATTTTTGGAGGAAATGATGATATGAAGTTGGTGTTTGTAGAAGAGATGAAGAAAGAGTTTGAGATGTCAATTATAGAAGAAATTAAGTTCTTTATTGGATTTCAAATTTAACAACTAAAGGATGGCATCTATATCAGTCAATCCAAGTACATAAAGGAAGTACTAAAGACCTTTGGAATGGAATATTCCAAGATAGTTGGAACCCCCACAGTGATAGGATGCAAGCTATATAAGGATGATGATTCAAGTTAAATAGATGCAACTCTATACAGATCCATGATTACTAAGTTACATTATGTTGTTTATAATATACCATACATTACACAAGCAACTAGAATAGTGGCCAGATTTCAAGCTAATCTTAATGAATCTCACATGCTAGAAGTAAAGAGGATATTCAAGTACTTGAAAGGGAAAAAAGACTATGGTCTTTGGTATGCTCACAAAGGTGATTTATCTTTGAATGTTTTTACTGATGTAGATTGGGTTGGAAACATTGGTGACAAAAATAGTACAAGTGGAGGAGAATATTTCCAAGGAGGAAGACTTGTGTCATGGACAAGTAAGAAGAAAAATTACATCTCCTAATCTAGTGCAGAAGATGAGTATGTAGAAACAACTATCAATTGTGCTCAGATTTCATGGATGAAGAACATTCTAGAAGGAATCCAAGTAAAGTTAACTAAACATGTGACTATCTACTATGATAATACTAGTGTAGTTAATATTTTAAAGAATCTCGTAATGCATATCAAGACTAAACATATTTCAATAAAGTACCAGTTCTTAAGAGAGTGAGTGTAGGAAAATGTAGTCAAGTTGGAATACGTGTCAACTAAGAAGCAGCTAGCAGATATCTTCACTAAACCATTACCTAAAGATACTTTTGAATATTTGAGAGGTAATTTAGGGATTATTCCCTTACCTGAACAACACTAAGATTCTATTCTAAGCATCAATCTAGTGGACTCATTGAATATTTTTCACTATTGGATTGATGCTAAAGAGGACTACTCCTTAGGGGGAGAAGTCAAAGACAAAGTAAGATGTTGTAGCAGTAGGTGATCTGTGCAACATCTTTGGCATTGTTGTAAAAGGGGGAGAAGAACTAGTTATAGGGATTGGAGAGAAGATCAGAAGAACCAGATGAAGACACAGGGGGAGAAGACCAGGAGCAGCTATGCAGGAGAAATTATTATTAGATCAATGTGGTGTTGCCATTAATGCCAAGTGGGGATATTATTGGCATAACTGATGTAAAGTTTGATTGAGTATTAATTAGTATAAGATTGATGACATGAAGATCATTTATGTTTTTGTCATTAATGTCAACTAAGTACTGTGTTGGTTGACAGTGAGTTGATAAGTGTTTGAGTTGTTGAATCCGATGTGCGGTGAGTATGTGAAGGCATTGGAGTATGTGGTCAGAGTGAAAGACTCAATAATGTTTACTATTGTTGTATGTATGACCATAGTGGTTGACAGTAAGTATGTAGAGAGTTATGATTGACTGAAAAGCAATAGGGAAGACAAAAGAACAAATAATGACAAACTGTGAATGATTTGATTTCTCTATCAAATTAGTATGGATCCAAGTGTAGTGTTCATGATATAATTATCTTGACTAGGATATGTTATTGATATTATGATTATTATAGGATTGGAGTACTACAAGGCATCGTTTCAATTGATAAAAGATCATTTTGTGCAAGTTAGCAACATATTTAAACATGTTTGAGAAGTTGGTGTTAGATCGAGGAGCAGTAATTATGTGATTAGTTGCATTGGATGTTTTCATGATCTAGGTGTCAAGTTGACGTGGCATAACAAATTTGTAATGTTGATTTATTATTTCATTGTTTGGGGTGATCAGATCTATCAAGTTTTGGAAACATGTTGGGGAACTCAAATATAGTTTGATTATTCTTGTTTTATATTGTTGTGTGATGAATCTTGTGGCCAACCTGAATTTGTATTAATAGAATATTCTAGATTGATAATATGTTTTAGGGTTCAAGGATCGAGTGAGAATGATTGTAATGATTGAAATTAAAATGTAATACATTTTGTAAGGTGGCTAATGCCTTAATGAACGTGTAATATATTTATATATAAATTGATGAATTATGATCATGGATGTGAAGGTGTGGTCGAGTGAAAAGAGAAGATTGTCTGAAATAAGAAGAAATGTTGTGCTTAATTAGATCTAAACAAGCATATGAGAAGTAATACAGCCATATCATTGTACTTGATGAATCCTAATAGGTTCTACAAGAAAATCCCTTAATTGGGCATATCCTAACAGGTCTTGATCAATAAATCCTTTAACCAGGTGGCTCTTTAACTAGGGTTTAAAATCCATTAACTGGGTTACTCTGAACAGGGTAAAGCTCATAGCAGGGCTAGAGGCAAATCCCTTGACTGGGTGATTCCTAACAGGGTCTTCTCCTAACATGAAATCATTGTAAGCTCCTAACAAGGCTAGGCTTTTAACTAGGTGTACTTTAGAAGAGTGCAAATTATTAGTGGGTGTTAATCCCCACCATGGTTTTTCCCTCTAACCAAGGGTTTCCACGATAAAAATATTGGTGTTCTTATGTTACTTTTTTGGATAGTTTCATTTGTTTCATTATTTATTGTTGCATAAGCTTTAAAGTTGATGAATGTTGTTAATGTTGTTGAATGAATTGTGAAAAGTTATGATATGATAGATTACTGATTCACCTCCCCCCCCCCCCCTCTCAGTAATCTTGGACCTTATAATACTAATAAGGATATGTTTGATTATCTCCTCTTATATAGTGGATTCTTTTGTGCATTTTCCTATTGTAATGCACTTCCTCCATGATGTGTTGATTGTAATGTGTTTCATTTAAATTTCTTTAGATGACCCTTGTTGTTCTGTTAGTGCAAGGTGATAAAGGAATCAACTTATTGTGACATTCTTCTATTTGTATCTCATTTCTTCTATAGGTCATATACATGTTATGTCATGCATGTTCTATTATTTGTAAACGTTCCTTTGTGTTGTCTAATTAGATATGATGCAAATAGGTAGCTACCATTATTTTTTGTGTCCAAAATGTTGGCCAAAAAGCCTCTTCTTTGCATCTCTTATGTGACCATCTTCCATTGCACGTTTATAGTTTTTTACCTTTGGGGGATGATGATAGTTCATTTTGATATGATTCTTAATATAAATGAGTTGTCATATGATCATATTGACTTGAGAGTCAATATATCCCTTTTGTATTCTCTTTTTCATGTATTTAATTTCCCTTATTTTGTCCTTTCTTAGGGGCATCTCATAGTGGAAACATCTCTTGGGGGTGCATGTATGCTCTGTTAAAGCCCTTGCTCCTATTTAAAGTGTTTGCAATCAATTTAATGTGGGGGCATACACTTCGCTCCTTGTTTTACATTTTGCACACACACACACAATGATTCAATGCAATATCTTATGTGGATGGATAAGGATACACATATTTCCTTACATTCATCTTTAATTATCATGCCCTATGCATTTTTTAGTAGATCCTAAGATTGATCCTTCATTTGGTCCTTCAACTGACCACTTTTATAGATCCCTTAATGGAGAAAATATTTCTTAAGGATTGGTCCTTTTTATTTTGATAAGTTGGCTACCACAACATAGCTTGCTAGACCATCAATTCCATATTTTGCAGCAACGCTTTCTCTTTGCATGATCCATAGTAAGACAATACCTCTCTCTCTCTCTCTCTCTCTCTCTCACACACACACACACACACACATCTTCGTTTTGGATTTGATGAGGACCTACGTAACTTGGGGGCTTTGTGTTTCCTTGGCTTTTTAACCTTTATAATTTTTTTTTTTTTCCAATGGATTGATCTACTTTACCATCAACATGAGGTTGTCTCATGCTACCACTAAAGTGGGAGCTAAATGTACCATCCTAAAAAGTTAGCACCTATAATTGGATGCTCAACTAGGCCTTGTAGACACTTAAAAATGGCATATTGCTCTAATGCATGACATTACTAACATTCCTCTTTGATTTATTCAATAATCTTTATTATTTAAATAAATTATGTCTTTCTACTATAACCCAAGATCAAAATCATCATTTCTCCTTAATTTCATAATTAAGTGATTTTAATTAACTACTTAAATTATTGATCATTTAATCAATATTACATTAATTATTTATCTATAATATAGTTAAATAATTAACACTAGTTAATTATACACTAGCTCATTATAATTAATTAAATAATCCTATTTAACTAGTATTCTTCTCTTTCTTATTATTATATTTATGTAATAATTAAATTAATTTCTCCTCTCATGATTAAATAAATTATATTTATTTAATTATACTAATCATTCCTCTCAAAACAATAAGTAATTATTTATTTATAAATATTTCCACATGTGCAAGTAAATAATTTATTATTTATTTAAATCATATTTATCCTCCTAAATCCTAACTCACAATCACTTTAAGTTATTTTCACAATCACAACTCTTGAATCCATGATTGTCTCTCCTAACTCAGTCTCCTATTCCACCTCTTCAATCAATTGCCTTTATCAAGACAATCAAGCTAAGTTGAGCTCTTACTCACTTTGAGTTAACTCTTCTACCTCATCAAGTCAATCCTCTAATCAAGACAATCAAGCCAAGTTGAACTCTTACTCACTTTGTTTTAACTCTTCCACCTCATCAAGTCAATCCTCTAATCAAGGCAGTAAAGCAAAGTTGAAATCCTACTCACTTTGAGTTAACTCTTCCACATCACCAATCATCCCTTCAATCATGGATTATTTATTGAAACCCCTAAAAATCTTATAAATAAAGAGCTAAATCTCTCATTTTGGTAACCACAATTGTTTTAAATTCTTATGTTAGCACGATCTTGAGTTCAATTTTGAGAGCCCGCAATACATAAGAAGGAGAACAATAAAGGAGGAATTATGGGTTTGCATATGCTTTTATATTATTTGATTTCAATATCTTGATTTATGTATGAAATTATCTTGTTTCCTTTCCTCTTTTCAATATCTTGATTTATGTATGAAATTATCTTGTTTCCTTTCCTCTTTTGATATTGGAATACTAATTGCTTTAACAATCTCTTTTTGGTTGAGATATTGATGTTATTGTAGGTTTTCACAAATCCTATTATACTCAATTGGGTGAAACCACAATAGTGGGTTACACTTTTTTGCCTGAATGGACACTAAACTCTACATTTTGGAAAACAAATTCAGATTCAGATGCATATTGTCGTTAAACCATTTGGAATCACAAGATAAAAAATTTAGAGTCTTTTAGGATTTTCTGTCTAGATTCTAAATATATTTTTCATTTTTATTTTTGAATTTATTTGAATGGTTTTTTGTTTCTCCCACGAAAACTGGTATGTGGCTGAAAACATCATTTTCAAAGAGTTACATTGTTTTCATAGAGCATAATTTTTTTCCTAAAATAGATATCAATGTGATTCTTTCAAATTTAGTTTTGTAACATCCATATGGAGGGCATGAAATTGGTTTGATGACATTATCACTATTATTGCACATTTTATTAAATTTTCAAGTTGACTAAACCGTAATTTTGACATACCTCAACTACATAGCTTATAACTTGTCATGTATTTGTCCAATGTCATTTTTATTTATTTTTATAGAAAGAGAACTTCAATACCTAGGGCATAGATATTTTTTAAAAAAAAATTTCTCTCATTTACTATTTTTCCACAAGCATCAAACATAAAGGTAGACATATAGTGAAATATCTATGTTTAGTAAAACTAAAAATACAAAGTCATAATAAACTTAACATATATTAACATTATAATCATTGGAAATATCTTTTTCAATAGTACCTTACTACATAGATAGGTTTTTCAAATGGATTTATTTGATCTGCCAAAAGATAAAGTCAAAGTGATTTTTTGTCAGCATTTTAATAGGTGTGAAGGAGACTCCATTGTAGGTATGAATGAGGAGTATATATGTTATATCAATGTTTTTCTTATCTAAAAGGTTTTGAGCTAACCATTTGTAATTAATTCCTTCACATGGAACCTCTCAAAGCTTAAATCATCATATTTTATTAAAAAAGTGTTATTTCAGCAATAATCAGCATGTCTAAAAAAGTGTAACCCATTATTGTGGGGTCACCCGATTACAAATGGTGAACCTGATATGAAGCACTAACCTTTTTAAATTTGACAATTTCCCTATTTTGGCACATATATAGGTTTTTTTTTTATGTATATGCATAATAAAGAAATGCATACATAGGATTATGGAGACACACTTGTATATTTCAATCATTGCATTCAACACATTAAAAAATGTAGATGATACACGTGATCACCACACTCAGTATATTCAAATGTTGCATTCACTAATGAGATTTTGCACAGGTAACATAACAATGGGATACACTTACCCATCGCAAATGCCATGAACACACAACATGATCACCACACCTACTATATAGGGTCATCACACTCGCACTGCCAAAATGATGCACTTTACTGATAATCAATTTATTTTATGTCTTAATTATGGCTCTTTTTCATGCACTAATGCATTCATTGTATTGAAATAACACACATTATAATAGAAAGACACACTTTCTATGATTAAATGATGCACATGTTGTAATGAAAAAACATAGTGGTCCTTGTAAACATAAGAAAGTCAAGGTCCAAGAACCCATAGAACAATGAAGAAGAGAGAGACATATAGAAGAAAAAAAAGAACTGACTCGTGTACAACAAATCAATGCTTTGGAGGCAAACGTAAGAGAATGATTCATTGACACATATATTGACAAGGTATATAGAATTGCTGAAACATTTTAATTATCATGATATTAATCTTAGTTCACTCAAGGAATTCCCAAACTAATTGCTAGGCTTTTTCGGTACTTAATTTTTCCTTTTTAGCATATGTCATGGTTAAATCTAAAATCAATTCATCTTTCATTTAGGTATCTTAAAATGAACAATGCATGCTCAAACATCATAGTTCATACTTCATTTTGGTTCTTAAAATTGACGTGTGGTTAAGAATTAATCAAATGAAAAGAACATTTGAGATTGGTGCAATAAAATTGAACAAGGAAAATCTCATCTCATTTTGGTGCTTAAAATTGAACACATGCTTTTATGGATGATTTAGATTAGTTGTTAAAATTTGAGTAGATTATGTGATCGTTTTAATTCTTCCAAAATATTCTTATTTATTTATATGACTTGTCAAATTATCATACTGATGAAGGGTGCTCCCCTTAATACCACAAACATGTAACGGAAACAGAGAAACACCAACAATTTGCAAGAACAACAAATGGGCTTCTTATTATCTCCACAAATGTGGAATTGCAAATTTTTAGAATTACAATATGCAAAGCCACATGGGCATCTTCCTTACAATATTCTGAGGGACAAAGCCTTGAATCATTACCCAGATCTACTCTGAACTACTTCGAACTGCCTAAGACAACACTACAACCTTCCTTATATAGGTAATTTTCCACCTCCTGGGAAGTTTCCAAAAATGTAGCCATAAAGGCCGACCAAACTTAGAATTATTTATTTTTACAATTTATTACATCAAAGTCGACTCAAAACAAATTTTGAAACACAAACAGAAATTTTGAAGGAAAATCATTTTTCGCCACTTCAAGTGACCCAACTTCCAGAGACCATAAGTCATCACCCGTTGATCCGATTGACTATTATAACCCCATTTCAGAAAGGGCACAAAGTGCTCTACAACACTTAAATCAAGCAAGCTTCATTTAGCTGAAGTTTTGACCTCATCCTGGGCCTCTAAAGCCTTCAAAACTGAGTCCAACGTTTCTGTATCCTGCTGCCAATACCAAAAATCTTCAATATCTACAAAGCTAGACTTGATCTGTCAATGAAACTTTACTGGCAGGATGATATGACCAAAATGAACATCCAGGGAAGAAAATAGACCATTCTGAGCCCGAACAAAAAACTTACTAAAAATAGTAACTTTCCAAAAATAGCAGCTCTGCACAAGATAGCCCTTATTGAAAAGAAACTGGAAATATTTTTGGGTGATGCAAGATTGCTCTTACACCTAGGATGCTCCTGCATCACATACAATGATATATCTATCATACATATAAATATCAATAACTTTCTACACAAAGTATAATATATTAGATAAAGGTGACTACACCAAATACCAATATATTAAGTATGAAGTGACTATCACTGGATATTGACTTATCAATGACTGTCGCTAGATATCCTTTTAAGTGACCTTTTCTTTTTTGTCATTTTTTAGTGTTACTTTCTTATCACTGTAGTTTTAATATATATATATATATATATATATATATATATATATATATATATAGCAATGAGTCCACCGAGGAGACGTGTCCATGGGTGGACGTGACTTCACTCCTGTGGAGTCACATCCCCTCATGGACATGCCTCCACGCAGGGACACTATGGTGCCTCTCACATACATGTTTATGCCACACCGTCGACAAGATACTTGAAACAATTAATATTTTAATATGTTTATATATATATATATATATATATATATATAACATAAATATAAATATTTATATTAAAAAATAATAAAACATTTATATTTCATAATTAATCAATAATTAATAAATAATTATAATTTTCTATTACTCTTAATAGTAGTTATCTAACTGAAGCTATAATTCATTAACATTAGCTAACACTTGGCCTTTTGGTGATTAATATGATTAATCTGGTGTCTTGAATTCTTGGTTCCACTGATATTTCATCCTAGTTCCTTGTGATCGACATACTTGGATAGGCATATATTGTATTTTTAGAATCTTTCTTTTTTGCATAGTCATCATTTTTTTAGACTCAAAAATCCAAAAAACTAAAAAACATAGCTTGCATATTTTAGGTTAAAGTATTGCACTTCCTAGATTCATTTTTCAAATTAGAGGGTGCATTTTCCTAGGACATTCCTATAGTGGTCTTGTGCTTTATCTTGACATCGTCATCATCATCTTTATTTTCTTGCTTCTTGACACATAAACCTTATCATTTTGGTTAATATTTGTCTTAGACATACACTATTGCTAGAATTTATCACTTTTGTCCTACCTTTTGGTGTCAAGATAGTCCTCAATATCATTTGGGTCTTTTCTTAGAGGGTTTACCTTTGAATTTTCTAGAATCTCTCTTAGGGTAGAGTAATTACACCTTAGACATCATTTTGTTTATTCATTCCTAGTTTGCATTAGTATCTCAAAATCCAAAAATCCAAAAAATTAGTTTTCCTTATCATCTTGTATTTCCAAAATATTTATAAAAAAAAAAATTAGAATAAAAAAATCAAAATTGATTGGGCAGACTCCACAGATCTTATTACAACCCTCTTAATTGGAGGTTGCCCTGTTTACATTTGTATCATTATCTTATTATAGTGCAAGGAGAGGGAAGAATCCCCCCCAAGATTCCCACCATATGTGTCCCAGGGATATTATGTTATGAAAGAGATCTTCATTAACACAACAACAATACCCGAAAAAGGAAAAAACACGCGCACCTTCAAGAGGACTCTCATGTTCTAGTTGCGTGACAATTTTGTTGTGTGAGTTGACAGACATCCAAGCAATTGGCCTTTAACATTACATATGAAGCCAATTTGACTTTAGAATAAACTTCTTGTATACTTCTTTCATTGTGACAAACATTGTGAAAACTTGCAGCTTGAAAAAGTTGTTGAACATACACTAATTCTTTCTTTTTGAGTTAGTCCTGCAACTACATACTGATTGTGAGTTTATTGATTTTGTACATCTTTAATATTTTTCCTACAACATTTTCCTACAATTTTAAAAAAAACCGAATCAACACTTGTCCTACCAAGAGCAAAACAAAGTCAACATTGATCTTGCAATAATATCCTACACAAAGAGAATTTATCCCATCATGAGTCCTACAAACATTACACTGAGATTTCATCATGGTTCCTTGTGATCAACATACTTGGATAGGCATATCTTGTATTTTTAGAATCTTGCTTTTTGGCATAGTCATCATTTTTTTAGTCTAAAAAATCCAAAAATCTAAAAGACATAGCTTGCATATTTTAGGGTTAAAGTATTGCACTTCCTAGAGTCATTTTCCAAATTAGAGAGTGCATTTTCCTAGAACATTCCTATAGTGGTCTTGTGTTTTATCTTGACATCGTTAGCATCATCTTTATCTGCTGGCATCAACATAGGCACCTTATCATTTTGCTTAATATTTGTCTTAGACACACACTATTGCCAAAATTTATCATTTTTGTCCTACCTTTTGGTGTCAAGATAGTCCTCAATATCATTTGGGTCTTTCCTTAAAGGTTTTACCTTTGAAGTTTCCAAAATCTCTCTTAGGGTAAAGTACTAACACCTTATACATCATTTTGTTTATTCATTCCTAGTTTGCATTAGCATCTCAAAATCCAAAAATTAGTTTTCCTTATCATCTTTGCATTTCCAAAATAAAAAATATCACAAGGAACGTAGCAAATTTTTGCAAACTATTCCCAGGAACAAAACACCCAAGACGTTCTATTCCTTGCTTTCACTTCGAGTTCAAACTACATGTTAGTATAGTTTTTTGGATTCCATTTCAAGTTATTTCAATTGTTTGTTTGTTGTACGTTAGTTTGTATTTCCTGAATCTTGTCAATTTTGCTTATTTGTCCCTCTATCTTGCATCATCATATTATTTTCCCTCCAATCCACCTTCTCTTCACAAAATTCCATTATTTGTGAAGGAAAACAAACATTGAACACATTCAACGCTTGAATCCAATTTAAGCCCAGTGGCCATCTTCCTTCTAAATGTGCATTTTGAGGAACAAAGGACAATTCCCTACATTACATTGCTTCCCTATCCTTAATGTACAATGGTAAATAAGTTGATTTCATATTCAAACTCAATAAAGAGACTCCTCTTGGATTAAAAAATCTCTTCATTCCTCCTCTTCCATAAAATCCAAAGGACTTCATTAGTACGAACAAACCAAAATCTATTGAGGACAATATTAAAATTGCCAACATAACCAACAAGAATTTTGAACCAAGAGTTAAAGATAACCTTGACAAATTAACATAAACAAAATAGAGAGGGAAGAAACCCTTAGTAAGATTTTCTATGGCCTTTCCACAAACCCCATATGAGACCTAAGTAAAATCGACCAAGTTTTACAACATGTTTTCAAAAGGGATTCAACCCATAAAGTAGTCCAATATAGTTTTCATACCATTTACCTGTATTTTTAACATTATATATTTGTAAAACAATATCTAGTATCCAAGAGAACAAATTTCCACAGTCCATAATCAATAGAGAGATTTTGTTTTGGATTCAACTATGTGGAGAATTTTTTGCATCAACATTTTAGATCATACTCCGCTATCCATTCCTGATGGTGGATCACAGAATGTGATTTGAAATGTCGATGCAAGATATTCTTCACACAGTTGAATTCAGAAACAAAATTGCTCTATTAATATCTAGTATAATACTACTACATCATGCACTATTTAATGACCTTTCATATCTTATGACATCCATCCTTTTGTGAATCCAGGCTTGAAACCTAGAGCTTCATAAATTGGTTATCACAATATAGAAAAAAAAAAAAAAGATTACCACATTAAAAGAAAAAAATTAAAATTATTTTAAAATGAAAAAACTAAAAAATTTTACCTACTTACAAAAGATATTTGAAATAAATTTTAACATCCACTAAGATAAAGATAATTTATAAAATAAATGGTCTCATACTCATTTTTATATTTCAACACTTTTTTTACAATTTGATAATGAGTACTTTTCTTCCTTGAATAAATCAATTCAAGAATTAGCTATAAGATATTAATATAAATGTTTCTATTGTCTCATCACACTCTAAAATGAAATAGATATTAATATGTCCCTATTCTCCTATCACACTCTAGAATGAAATGTTTTTCTATTTCCATATTTTTCCAAGATCTTCAAATAGGCCCCGTTTGTTTGTGGAATTGGAATTTGGCCCAAAACCTGATTATCTCATAATAAGGTTTTGATATTCTGATTTTGTATATTCGGAATATGTTTTGGACCGTTTGGTTGACCCGGAAGATGGATGAGACAATCCATCTTCTGCGTTTGGTTGCCATTTTCAAAATTGGAATTGGAAGATAGAAATTCCTCTTTATGTGTTTGGTTTGCAATTTCAAATTGGAATTGGAAGATAGAAATTCATCTTTTCTGTTTGGTTCTACATTTTAAATTGGAATTAGAATTTAGTTTTTAATTTGATATTTTATTATTTTAGTCCATTTTTTATGTATAGTTTTTTTATATTAATTTATATTTTTATGTACTAAATCATAAATAAAATTTAATATATTTTTTCCAATTCTGTGAATAGAAAACTTAAATAATTTTATACATTTATTATTTTGGTCCATTCTTTATGTATAGTTTTTTTATATTAATTTATATTTTTATGTAGTAAATCATAAACAAAATTTAATATATTTTTTTCAATATCATAACAACAAAAATAAACAATATTATACATTAACAAAAACAATAAACTTAACTTTAACAAAATTTAATATATTTTTTTCAATACATTAACAAAAAAAATAATAATATTATACATTAACAAAAACAATATTGAACAGTAAACTTAGCTTTTTTAAATAATTTTATACATTATCATAAACAATATTATAACAAAAAAAATAATTATAACATTGCTCATATCACATCAAAATATAAATAAGTCATCTAGTCCACATATATATCTATCTCCAAAAAATGATCAAACTAAGTAGTACGATGATCAAACTAAATAGTGTGATTGTTGCAAAAAGAAGATTCCGTAAAAACAAGATTTCGGCTTTAGATGTAGCCTCTGCTTTTGCCATAGTTTTCTCGAGTCTTTTGCAATTCTTGCACTCGTCATCTACAACAGGTTTGTGTGTAGAACGTACTGATGATGTAGACAATGACGGGGTGTCATTGACCCATCGGAAGTAACTGCATCCACCTCCATCCTACAATACAAATCTAAGTTAGTCTCGCTATAATGACTAATATTTATTATTTGTAAATATTTAAATATTGTGCAATTAACAACCTTATAGAAGTTTTTACAACTCCAAAATTTACGGCCTGGATTGTCCTCTGTCTATGACTTCTTCAACACACAACGCAATCCATCACCGCAGTCACACATAGGAGCATTCCTTGTAGCCATCAACACTATATCTAGCAAAAATTTGTTCATTCATACTAATTTTGTTCGCTATAACAACATGACTATATTTTATGAGTACAAATTGAAAAAGTTATACAAAAAATATAATGACACAACTATAGCATCAGATATAACAATATCCATGAACTGGTTGGTGGTGTGAAAACACACCGTTAAATAAGAAAACGCAAGTAGATCCATGGTCTATGCCCTTATGCCCCACATTCGATGATCAATCCTGCATCTACAAAGTAAACATGATACAAAAACTAAAACTTGTTCATTTTAAAATGGAATACACCAAGGAGTACCATCAGAAATTTTGACCGTTTACAAACATGAATAGTAAACAATCATCAGATAGCTCATTTTTTTATCAGCATATGTGGATATTTTTTGCATCAATGTTTGAAATACCTTCTTGATTCGATTGTGTAGATAGTTTTGGATCACACTCTGTGATTCATCATCGGGATTGCAATAGATAGTTTGAGACCAAAATGATTGCAATAGACCAAAATGATGGAATTTTTTTAGTCATTTTTATCTCTTCCATCCCGATGAAGGATCATAGAGTGTGACCATAAAATATCTACAAAATCAAATCCAAAAGCTATTTCAAACATATTTAATGTCAGCATATGTGTAGTCTCACTTTATCATACGTGTAGTCTCAAAACTATCCATTTTTATTTCTGTACCTATCACGTGTTTTTTTAAAATGAATGAAAAATGAAAAGAAATTGAAGATGAAATAGAGCATTAAACAAAGTAGAATTATTAAACTTAATTTCATAATGCAACAATAATAACAAGATGGTTAATACATACAAAATCATGAACAATACAGTCATCTACCAAAACACATTTATAAAATCATGTCTGAAGAACTAGAAATGGATAGTTAAGAGACTACACCTTAACAATACATTAAATGAAGCATTCATCATGTGGTACTCCTTTGTGTATTCCACTTAAAAAAAGCAACAACACTAACAAATGCAAGCTAATATGTCTGAAAGCACTCTAAATTCAAAAGACGAGAGAAACAAGGCTTCCTAAAACTGGAGAGAAAAATTAAAAAATGGAGAGAAAGACAAACACTATATAAAATGAAGTATAAAATGACAAGCACACTCTGTGAAAGCCAACATAATCACTAGCAACACAAAATAATGGAGAGGAAGACGAGCCCTATATAAAATGAAGTATAAAATGACAAGCACACTCTGTGAAAGCCAACATAATCACTAGCAACACAAAATAATCTTGGCATGGATCCAAGAAATTAACACAATAAAAATACCGGCGGGTACTTACCAGTGGCTCCAACATAAATATCCAATGCCTCCATTTCTCATAAAACTATATTTTTTAATGGAGATGAACAACAATATCATATTCAGCTTATGATACTGAATATGATACTGCTTATGATACTGAATATTCAGTATCATATTCAGCAATCATATTCATGAACAGCAGTATCATATTCAGTATCATAATCAGCTTATGATACTGAATAGTCAGTATCATATTCAGCAATCATATTCATGAACAACAGTATCATATTCAGTATCATAT
Source organism: Chamaecyparis obtusa (assembly GCA_027943335.1). Taxonomy (NCBI): domain Eukaryota; kingdom Viridiplantae; phylum Streptophyta; class Pinopsida; order Cupressales; family Cupressaceae; genus Chamaecyparis; species Chamaecyparis obtusa. The sequence continues at coordinate 67,183 of BSBK01008905.1, read as the reverse complement.
TCAACTTATGATACTGAATATGATACTGCTTATGATACCGAATATGATACTAAATATTCAGTATCATATTCAGCAATCATATTCATGAACAACAGTATCATATTCAGTATCATAAGCAGTATCATATTCAGTATCAGGACATACCATCATATTCCATGCTTATCCATTTGCATTTCATAATTACGCTCAATTTTTAATTTTCAATATGACATGAAATCTGAATTTATGTGTATGCCAACTTTAATTCAATTTTTGCTAAACATGATAGTGAATATGATAGTGTTGTCCATGATCATGATTGTTGAATATGATACTGTTGTTCATGAATATGATTGTTGAATATTATGCTGAATATGATACTGTTGTTCATGAATATGATTGTTGAATATTATGCTGAATATGATACTGTTGTTCATGAATATGATTGTTGAATATGATATTGAATATTCAGTATCATATTCAGTATCATAAGCAGTATCATATTTAGTATCAGGACATACCATCATATTCCATGCTTATCCATTTGCATTTCATAATCACGCTCAATTTTCAATTTTCAATATGACATGAAATCTGAATATATGTATCATATTTAGCAATTATATTCATGAACAATAGTATCATATTCATGAGCAACAGTATCATATTCAGCAATCATGATCATGGACATCACTATCATATTCACTATCATGTTCAGCAAAAATTGAATTAAAGTTGGCATACACATATATTCAGATTTCATGTCATATTGAAAATTGAAAATTGAGCATAATTATGAAATGCAAATGGATAAGCATGGAATATGATGGTATGTCCTGATACTGAATATGATACTGCTTATGATACTGAATATGATACTGAATATTCAGTATCATAAGCAGTATCATATTCAATATCAGGACAAATGCAAATGGATAAGCATGGAATATGATGGTATGTCCTGATACTGAATATGATACTGCTTATGATACTGAATATGATACTGAATATTCAGTATCATAAGCAGTATCATATTCAGTATTCAGTATCATAAGCAGTATCATATTCAGTATTTAGTATCATAAGCAGTATGTCCTGATATTGAATATGATACTGCTTATGATACTGAATATTCAGTATCATATTCAGTATCATAAGCAGTATCATATTCAGTATCAGGACATACCATCATATTCCATGCTTATCCATTTGCATTTCATAATTACGCTCAATTTTCAATTTTCAATATGACATGAAATCTAAATATATGTATCATATTCAGTATCCTATTCAGTAATCATATTCATGAACAATAGTATCATATTCAGCAATCATGATCATGGACAGCACTATCATATTCACTATCATGTTCAACAAAAATTGAATTAAAGTTGGCATACACATATATTCAGATTTCATGTCATATTGAAAATTGAAAATTGAGCGTAATTATAAAATGCAAATGGATAAGCATGGAATATGATGGTATGTCCTGATACTGAATATGATACTGCTTATGATACTGAATATGATACTGAATATTCAGTATCATATTCGGCAATCATATTCATGAACAACAGTATCATATTCAACAATCATATTCATGAACAACAGTATCATATTCAACAATCATATTCATGAACAACAATATCATATTCATCAATTGCATTTAAATTAAAATATTCAAATAATCATTTTGTGACAATATGAGCATATAATAGTAAAAAATCTAAATATATATCTATCCACATGATAAAGTACAAATCCACTAAAAATCAGTAACAACGTGATAAAAAAATCAATGTTCTTGAACACAAAATACACTAGATATCATCATAAAGTATCATGCCACATCACAACAAGATCATCATGTATATATGATCAAAATGGTAATCACAAGTATGATCAAAATGGTAATCACAAGCATTGTAAATGTAGTTATGGAATGATTGAAAATGTAATTATGAAATGCAAATGGATAAGCATGGAATATGATGGTATGTCATGATACTAAATATGATACTGAATATGATACTGCTTATGATACTGAATATTCAGTATCATATTCAGCAATCATATTCATGAACAATAGTATCATATTCAGTATCATATTAAGCAATCATATTCATGAACAACAGTATTATATTCAGCTTATGATACTGAATATGATACTGAATATTCAGTATCATATTCAACAATCATATTCATGAACAACAGTATCATATTCAGCAATCATATTCATGAACAACACTATCATATTCAATATCATATTCAGCAATCATGATCATGGACAACACTATCATATTCACTATCATGTTCAGCAAAAATTGAATTAAAGTTGGCATACACATATATTCAGATTTCATGTCATATTAAAATGAACAGCAGTATCATGTCAGTTTTTTAGCCTTTTATAAGCTTCCAACTCATTTAAAATCACAAAATGATGTCCTTTAAATTAACTATAAACCACCATATGTGGCTACAATCCAGTCGCTTCTCTCCTCCTCCGTCATCAATAAGAACCATTTGGCTCTTTCACGTTGACCCAAGAAGGTTTCGTATACTTTGAGGAATACACCTCTACTCAATCCAGGCATGGATTTGAGAGCGTTATAGGCATCCGTCAAAGCATTCTCATGACTAGATTCATCAATTTTAACAAGGTGAATATTGTTCATGCCCTCTTTTATTTTTTTCATTGTTTCAGACATGGAATCCAACGAAGCAGCCAGACTTGCCTTCTTCCTCTTTCCCACCTTTCTGCCTGATGAACTAGGAGTCCCTCTAGTACTTGTTGCAGTGGACTGAGTGGAATTATAAGGCTCGTCATCCCAATCAACACCACTATCAAGATGTACAATGTCCTCTTCATCATTCACATCGAATGGCTCTTCCAAAGGGTTCCCTTCTTCAAACTCAAGGGCCGTGGTAGCTGCATTTTCTTCAGCCATGTCATTACCGACAATTACACCCAATTCAGTGAAGTACTGAAAGGGCTGCTTTTTATACATTCTTGCATTTTTGAACTCTCTTCGTTGCATGTTGGCATAAATAAATGGATTAGGTTCTTTGTCTTTCATTATTAACTTAAAAAGAAGACAATATTATTTCCATCAAAATAGTAGAGAGATTACCCTACCTTGAGAAGCTCATCCCACACACTGTCCTCAACATCCATGGACTGAGTAGCCTCGTTCCAAGCTAAACCGCTTGTATTCCGAAACTCCTTCATGACTCTATATGCAAGCTTCCAAGTTTTCAACTTGTTTTTGAAGTTGTCCTTGGATAGACTGAGGTTCAAATCAGCATTGAACCGCCTCTCAATTGTGGTCTAGGCTTCTTTTTTGAAGCCTCCATCACATTTTCTTCCTAGTTGTACTTGCTCAAGGAGCAAGTCTATAAGCTTTCGTTCCATGTCCTTTGACCACATAATCTTCTTCGACAAAGAAGATATTTGGCTCGTGTTAGCAATCTCATTCATGTTCATCAATGATTCTGTGTAAGCCATGCTATGTATACAAATTGTTGTTAATCAAAGTAGCTTCATACATCAGTTTACTCAAATAAAACACATTGACCATTACAAGTCCAATACTTGCAGATAAAAATACAAGAAAAAGGAAACCATCATGTATATCAAAGTAGCTTCATACATCAGTTTACTCAAATAAAACACATTGACCATTACAAGTCCAATACTTGCAGATAAAAATACAAGAAAAAGGAAACCATCATGTATATCAAAGTAGCTTCATACATCAGTTTACTCAAATAAAACACATTGACCATTACAAGTCCAATACTTGCAGATAAAAAGACAAGAAAAAGGAAACCAATACAACTATTGTCGGGATCTATACTCTTCCCACATTCTACTTGCTATATCATTTCAGAACTGTGCCCACCGGTCTCTATCATTCTGAGACAACCCATATGTCTCTAGCACTGGTACATCTACCCCATCACGATCATCTTCCTCTTCAATGTCAATTTTTGGTGGAATATCGTCCTCTATCGTAATGTAATTATGTAGTATGCAACATGCTAATACAATATGGGCTTGTGTCATGATAGGATAAGACGTGGCATGCCTCAGGATTGGAAAACGCTGCTTGAGAATACCAAATGTATGCTCTATTGAGTTTCTAAGAGAGGAGTGTCGATGGTTGAACAACTCTTCTTTTAAGTTTATTGGATTTTCTCTTGAAAACTCTTTCAGGTGGTAGCGTGTACACTGATAAGGAGCAAGAAATCCAGGTGCATTGGGATATCCAGCATCCACTAGAAAATATTTTCCTACATAAATAAAGTATATTATTAATATGTGAAACGTGAAAATATTTTCCTACATAAATAAAGTATATTATTAATATGTGAAACGTGAAAATATTTTCCTACATAAATAAAGTATATTATTAATATGTGAAACGTGAAAATATTTTCCTACATAAATAAAGCATATTATTAAACTATGATTTGGCTTACCGGGGGGAACAACAAGAGGATCTGCTCTTGACAGAGCTGAAGCTAGAACACGACTATCTGCGGCAGACCCTTCCCAACCAGCAAGGCAGTACTGAAACTTATGATCGAAGGAACACACACCCATAACATTTTGCGATAGGTTGCCTTTTCTATCACGATATTTACCCTGCATGTTGACATCGACGGTGACTGGTATATGGGTTCCATCAATAGCTCCAACACAATCCTATATGATATGATACAATCATCAATTGCAATGTCAACCAGTCGTCAATGATAAAAATCTTTACAAGAAAAATGTAACAACACAACAATTACCTTGAAGAATGGATCAAAGCGTTCGTTCCCACTAATTTCAGGAGGAGTGTTTGGACTAGGTGGTAGAAAGCAATCCTTGTGGAGTCCTAAGATAGCCCTCAACACATTGTGGAAGTATCGGCTGATTGTCTCTCCTGAGTGGCCAAAGTTGTGGGCAATCTTGCGGTTCCTCAAATTGTGGCCAACGGTGTGGAGGAACATCACAAGTTGTTCTTCTAATGTCAAGTGTATCGTATCTTTCAAGGATCCATTCAGCCTTAGGATAGTAGCTAGACGAAAGAAGGCTCCCCTACTCATGCGAATCTGATCATGACAATCCACGTCATTGGAATGAATAACCAGTCTATAGAAATTATTTCCTTTCCTTTTTCGTTGACCCCTATCTACATTAGATTCTAGGGCCACCACTGCTGTGGCTACGGCAACACAAGCAATCAGAGCTGTGAGAAGCTGAGAATATGTGGTCCCCACAACTACCCATTCTAAAATGTCAATATTCTTAATAGGATCCATCAATGGCCTAAAAACATAGGTACATATATAAACAATTAGATAGATAAATAGTTACATAGATACATAGATACATACCTACATACATAGATATATAGGGTTAGATAGTTCATACATATAAACAATTAGATAGATAAATAGATACATAGATACATAGAAACATACCCACATACATAGAAAAGCCTCATTCTTTTCTTAAGATATCATAGCAAGATCAAGAGATATACCAAAACTTGAATCAAAATGACATTATTGAACCTAACAACCAACTAATATGATAATGAATATGATACTACTGTTCATGAATATGATACTGAATATGATACTGCTGTTCATGAAAATGATACTGAATATGAACATGCTTATGATACTCAATATGATACTGTTGTTCATGAATATGATACTGAATATGAACATGCTTATGATACTGAATATGATATTGAATATGATACTGTTGTATGATACTGAATATGATACTGTTGTTCATGAATACGATACTGAATATGAACATGCTTATGATACTAAATATGATAATGAATATGATATTGTTGTATGATATTGAATATGATACTGAATATGATACTGTTGTATGATACTGCATATGATACTGTTGTTCATGAATATGATACTGAATATGAACATGCTTATGATACTGAATATTGTACACACTAAAGTATGCACTTCTATGAACCATTACTTGCAAGGTTGCTCAAGAGTGAGGCCTCACAAAGCGGCTCATAGCTCTCTATGCATGGAGTTGCAAAGGACTATGAGTTTTGCTCTCAGCTAGAGCTACAAGAAGGTGACCTTGCTAGTCAACCACATAATGAGAGATTCAAGTGAAGACAAGGGCAACAATGCCAATATCCCCAAGAATCTAAATGGAAATGAAATGTAAATGCAACTAGTATGAATGTGCAAACTAAGCTAAATGATAACAATGCAATGCTTGAAAAGAAATCTAATCTATGAAAGGAAATAGCAATAGATTACAAATCCTTCCTATTTAGACTATGTGAGATTGCATAAAAGGAAATCTACACTAAGAATGCCATGAATGCAACTATGAAAGCAAACTAAATGAAATGCAACTAAGAATGTCAAGGCTTCAAAGCTTGAGTGTCTTCAAAGAGAGCTCCAAAACCTGCAGCATAACAATAGCATAAAATGTGGGTATCTGCAAATGAAGGAGAGAGCTCTCCTTTTATAAGAAATGCAAAGGAATGGACCATGGAGATTAAGAGGCAAAAGATCTTAATCAGCGGTGGAGGTTGAAAGAGGAGCAATCCATGTGCACAAACATCCTCCAATGAGAGTGAAGTGTTGACTTTTGAGCCTCATGTGAGACAAAAAGTGCTTTTCTCTTTTTATAAAATAGGAATAATATTTTATTTGTGCAACTTAGGATAAGAGGAAAGTGGGGGCTTTTTATTTAATTGAAAGGGGAGGAAATATTCCTTTTAATCAAATAAAGACTTTAGGATAAATGGTTAGCCCAAGGATAAAAATCCAATATATGATCGAAATTAAGATTTGATCAAGAGATTGATAATGTTGAAAATATTGATTATTGATAAAAATGATTCAGGATTGATAAATCAAATAAATGGGGCCCAAAGTCTAGGCGACCATTTTTGGGTGCATACATTTGCCCCTCTTTGACTAATGTGTGATCGATTTGGGAACACATGTAGTCAAAGAATGAAGTTGCAATGTGAGATCGATTTGGGATCACAAAACAACTCAGATATGAGGTCGATTCGGGATCACATCCGGACAAATATGAACAAAAGCTTAGACCAACACCGTCGCTGCTAGGTGCAAATCAAGCTTTAGACAAAACTATCACCGTCGCTGCTAGGCAATAATCAAGTCTAAAAATGGGAGATAAGAATCTCAAATTTTGAGCAAAAGCTCACAAAAGATGTCTGAATCAGGAAAATCAAGAAAATTAGGGATGAGAATCCCATAAATACTGCCCCCTCGGAATCGAAATCGAAATCTGTTAGAGGAGAGACAGTGAACTGATAAAGATTTGACCAAATCATAATGAAATCATAATCGAATGTAAATGATAACAGGATAACCATTAGGCAATGAAACATGCCCCAGCGATGAGCTAGAAAAAAAAGAGACAGAAGACTAGAAATAGAGTGGATGAAAGACTAGAAAATTTGAGAGACATGGAAGGAAGAAATTCCACCGAAAATCAAATTATGCCTCAAAAGGTCAATCAACTGCGCAGAAGGGGGGGAAAAAATTTAAAATGCGATTTTGACTATGAAGATGACCTCGGATTTTGATTTCGAGTCCGAAAATGGATCCAGGACGTCGAAATTAGCTAGGGGTGCAATTTTCGCGCAATTCTGAGGTGTTTTGAAAATTAGGTCAAAAAGTCAAAATGCTATAAAAGGGGTCAAAATGTCATTTTCAAAAATCATTTGTCTTTTAGTGACTTGAGAATTTCAGAGCTTTAGAGAGAGAAAATGGCTCAGCAAGCAGGAGTTCCCGTCCACAGGCATCGATTCGAGCGCGCCCGGTTGCATAACCGGCCACCACACTATCCTGCCCCGGTATGTTTTCGAAAAACTCGAGCTTTTTGATCATTTCTAGCATTTAATACCTTTTTTAGCACGTTTTTTTCAAATTTTAAATTTCAAAATTTTTTGTTGTGCGAAATATCGCGCGATACTTTATAAGTATCGCGCGCTTTGGGGAGAAGTATCGCGCGATACTTCGCGCGCCCCAAAAGTATCGCACGCTTTGGGCATCAGTATCGCACGATACTGGGCGAAAGATCGCGCGATAGCGGGCGAAGTATCGCCCGACATAAGGTTTATCGCCCTACTATAGGGAGAAGTATCGCACGATACTTCTCTGAAAAAGAATATCGCCCAGTTGAAAATTTTGATATTTAATGCATTTTTTTGAGCAAGAATGACATGGGTCTAGACAATGTTACATTTTTAAGATGTTTTATACTGAGTTTTTTGGACATCCATCATGTACTAACAACGGGTTTGGTTTTGGCTCGCAGGAGGTTTTTCCGGCGCTCATCATCAGAGCGCCGAAGGTGACAGGATTACGGTGTGTCCGAGATCTGGATGATCCAGGCAATGCCGATATCAGGGCTATGGGATTCCGGTATCTGCTGAGATACCCATATATCCGAGCGGACCATGGGTTGTTGACTGCTCTTGCCGAGAGATGGCATAGTGAGCACAACACCTTCCATCTACCTACTGGAGAGGCATCGATCACCTTAGAGGACGTCTATAGGATCCTCCGAGTTCCATGCCACGGAGAGCCTGTAAGTATGATCATGTTTTGAGATATAATCATAAATGTAATGTTTCCATGAGATGAAAACTAACATGATTTATGTGTTTGTCACAGGTGTACTATGATCAGGACGTCACTGAGGGGCGCCGATTGATTCAGGAGATGTTCCAGGATGTGACCATCCTAGACAGGCATGTCAGCTAGGAGCGACTGCTTGATGACTTCGGCAGAGATTATCCGGTGCCATGCATTGTGGCATCTATCATTTCACAGATCCTGATGACTGATCGCAGTCAGAAGGGATTCCCGCTCGGATGGGGCAGACTACTGGTAGACTTGGTAGGCAGGCCTCGACGGATGGCATGGGGGCCTGCGATCTTAGCAGAGATGTATCATGAGCTGCATGAGATCGTCTACAGGGACGGTCAGACATGGGCGTGCGGTGCCATCCTGGCACAGGTATGGGCATGGGAGCACATTGCTGTAGTGCGTCCCAGGATTCAGCCGAGGGAGAGGAGGTACCCATTCATCTACAGGTACATCGGGTTTATATCACATGCCCACTCAGGGGATGTGACCTACTATCGGCGGATTCTAGATGAGATAGCCTCATTCACGTGGAGGCCATACAGGGATGTGGAGGGATGGAGTGATGCAGATGAGGAGCTCAGTTATATGCTATGCAGTCGGCCACTGGTAGGTCGACATGCAGATATCACAGAGAGGTTTTGCATCAGTCGGGTGTGGCGGCAGTTCGGGAGGCAGCAGCGAGTCTCGACAGAGACTACCACATATGCCAGGGCCAGGGATGAGGAGGGTCATGGGTGGCTACCCATGTTAGACTATCAGCAGGCTGTCGCAGAGACAGCGAGTATCAGGAGCGAGCCCTGGGAGTATTTCCCAGATGTGGCAGACGCAGGGGCTGATGGAGCCTACAAAGCAGAGCGGCGGAGGGTACCATTCCCTCGATTTACAGTACCAGATGCTCAGGTGCCAGCGCCGGGAGGAGAGGGAGGAGAGGGAGGAGAGGGAGGGGACAGAGGAGAGGAGGGAGGAGATGGAGGGGATGGCGGGAGGGGGAGAGGGAGGAGGATGGAGAGAGGAGAGGGGTCGGGATCAGGTGGCCGAAAACGGTCACGGGGACAGAGATCAGCCACTCCTGAGGAGGAGGCGAGACCAGCTCGCCGGCAGGCAGAGGTACAGCAGGAGCAGCCTGCGGGGGGAGAGGACCTGAGAGCCCAGATACAGGCTCGGGAGGCAGAGATACAGCAGCTGCGGACCACCATAGCTGTGAGAGATCAGCAGCTCCTGGATCTGAGGGCAGAGCGGGATCAGCAGATAGCTGATCTTAGAGCAGAGATAGCACGCCGTGAGGCGATGGCACAGACCGAGGCACTGGAGCTCCGACGGGAGTCAGCGAGGGCTGCTTACTATCACGGATTATATCTGCAGGCCATCCCAGAGGGTGAGAGAGCACCATCATACTCTCAGCGGGCAGGGGTATCAGACGTGGCTTTTGATAGGAGAGCTATGCCTCCTCCACCACCACGAGCTCCTCACGAGGGTGGCAGCGAGTCTTAGGGTTAGGTCTTAGGTTGTTTGAACATATTTTGAGACTTTTGATCCAGATTTTGGGATCTCATATTGTATATCATGACATTTATTGATTTATGAGATTACTGGATGTTCGGTATATCATGTGTATTTGTCTCACTTATGATGGATGTATCAGTTTATGTATATTGTCTTGTCATTTTGCTCAAAAATGCTTATGTATGTGCTTATGTATGTTCTCTCTCATAGTTGTATGTTTAATTCTCATATGTATGATGTAGACTTATGTTTCTTGAAAATGACAGTTTTGATATAGATATGATGATGTGATTAACCCCTTGTGATGGACAGGAACAGGTTCGAGATGAAAAAGACAAGGAGCGAAAGACATGATCAAGAAGAAGAGAAGGTGAGCGCAGTTGACTAACAGGTCCATGTAGGATGACAAGGAGAGCTCTCTCCATGTGCAAGATGCAAGACTAGACTAACATGACCCTAAAAAAATGCAAGCTACTATGAAAGTGGTTGACTTGCAAGGTCACAACGCTTATAGTCATCTAATTATCATCATCGAGCGTTATTGGTAGCGTCGTAAGATCATACAATGCACACTAGCATTACTATGTGGATATGAATATGATCTTTATCAGATAGAAATGTGGAAATCTTACCTAGGCATCAAAGACATATAGGTCAAGATGACTAATGCAGTAAGATTACCTAAGTTTGATATGGCGAGATTATGCTTGTATCAGGACACATGAAAGTCAGGATAGCTAAAAGCATGCACTCGCAAAACAGTCAAGGATAATACCTTGTCAATCCATAGTGTCAAGTAGGACCAGCATAAATGCTCATGACAGTTAGGATCAACAAAATATACCCGCAAGCAGATAAAGAAAGGAAACATGTTCTCATTCCCTCAGTCTTCTAGCTATGCATCATCGAAAACTTCTCAGGGAGAGATCACTCATCAAAAGAAATCCTCATAGACAGCACACAAAGAAGAATAAAGTCATCATATCGCCAGCGAGTTGATTGTTTAAGTGCGTGTGTGTTGGTCATAGAGTCAAATTCTGAGTATCTTATCTGCAAATGGGAAATATCGCATCATACTGTGGACTATTGGGTAAGATATCTGATAAGTGTTAAGAAACACTCGACGCAAGGGTAGTGTTGAAAAACACTGTTTGGGGTGGTGTTGAAAAACACCTGTTGTGAAATGCCCCCAGAGACAAACGCACCAAAAGGACCTATGCGAACAGTTATGCCCCCTAGACAAAGACAAAGACCAATTTCAGACTAGGTCAAATAAGGTCAAGGCATGATGGAAAGTGGTTAAGTGTCGAGGACGCATGCTAACAAATAGGGGTGCAAAGGCCTCAAGTAGCGCCTGTTTCCAGGTTTTCACCACTTGGAATCATTTTTTATTTTTTTATTTTTTTGATTTTTTTTGTATTTTTGCTACCAAGGCGCCTATTGCTAGGTTTTCACCAAGGCACTTTTTCTATTTTTTTCTATTTTTTTGAATATTTTGATTTTTTTGTATTTTTTCAGGACATTTTATGCTTTTTAAGATTTTTTCAGCATCATATATGAATTTTTTTGGTATTTTTTCAGGATCAATAAGATATATACAAAAGATGCCCCCAGACAGAATGGGCATCAAGGATAGAACTTCTTAAGGTGCACAATGTTGATGGGATCAGGGAGCTGTTCTCCATCAGGATCTGACAGTAAATACGCACCAGTACCAAAAGCAGCTGTGATGACATATGGTCCAAGCCAGTTAGGTTCAAACTTGCCCTTTTGCTCTCTGTTTTGCTGGTTCTTAGGGTTTTCTCGTAAAACAAGATCACCTATTTGAAATTCTCTAGGGCGAACCTTCTTGTTGAATGCCTTGGACATACGTTTCTGATACGCTCTCATATGATCAAAGGAAGCCTTACGCTTCTCATCTAGAAGTTCTAGTTCCTGCAACCTCATGGCACGGTAATCCTCATCTGTAATCAAACCTTTGAGTGAGACTCTAAGGGATGGTATCTCGACTTCTAAAGGCAATATTGCTTCAGCGCCATAGGTGAGAGAAAAAGGAGTGGCCCCTGTAGGTGTGCGAATGCTTGTTCGGTAAGCCCATAGTGCTGGATTGATTTGCAAGTGCCAATCCCTACCATTCTTGTGTACTGTTCTATGAAGAATCTTAAGAATGGTTTTGTTAGAAGCTTCTGCCTGTCCGTTTCCTTGTGGGAAATATATGGAGGACCAATGTTGCTTGATTTTAAACTTTTTGCATAGGTGCTTTAGGTCTTTATTCTTAAATTGACCTCCATTGTCAGTAATGATCTCAGAAGGCACTCCAAATCGGCAAATGATATGGTTCAAGATGAACAAAGAAATGGTCCTTCCTGAAGCAACAGAAAGTGGTACAGCCTCCACCCATTTTGTGAAGTAGTCAGTGGCAGTAATGATGAACTTGTGTCCACCTGATGAGTTGGGGTGAATTTGCCCAACCAGATCAAAGGCCCAGCGCTGAAATGGCCAATGAGAAATAGAAGGGATTAGTTCCCTACCCGGAGCATGAATCAGGTTGCCGTGTTTCTGACATTTTTCACATGACTTAGCAAAGGTGACTGCGTCTATCTGCATTGTGGGCCAATAATATCCCGCCCTAAGCAACCTTCGGGCCATGGCAAGACCATTAGAATGCCCACCACAAATGCCCTCGTGGATGTCAGCTAACGCTTGGTTGGATTCCTCCTTTTCCAAGCACCTAAGGAGTGTCCCATCTAAACCCCTTCTATATAAGTCACCAGAGATGAGGGTGTGGCGAGAGGCGTTACGGATGAGGTTTCGGCGTTCGGAGCGGGTGAATGTGTCAGGGATGATGCCATCACGAAGATATGAATAGATAGCACCATATCGGGAGGACTCGTGTGTGATAATGGCACAAATGACACGGCTTTCAGATGAGTCAAAGATGGGATGGTGTAGCTCTTCCACCAGGAATTCAAATCTGGATTCATGTGTCTCCAACTGAAGAAGTGAAGCTAATGTGGCCATGGCGTCTGCAGCTTTGTTCTCCATCCTAGGGATTTGTTGAAACGTGACAAATGTGAAATAGCGTTTCAAAGAATCAACCATCTTTTTATAGGGTATCAATTTGTCATCCTTGGTTTGATACTCCTCATTGACTTGGTTGATGATTAGCTGAGAATCCCCGAAGACATGTAATTCTGTGATATTCCATTCTATAGCCATTTTCAAGCCATTAGTTAAAGCTTCATATTCTGCAATATTATTGGTACATGGGAATAATAGTTTATAAGACTTTGGAATATTGTACCCATGTGGAGAAACAAATAACACTCCAGCACCTGACCCATTTTGCATGCGGGAGCCATCAAAGAACATTGTCCAAGTGCGAGTAGTGGTATATAAGATGTGTTCATCTGGGAATTCCACTTGGACTGGCATACTATCCTGGATTGGAAAATCAGCTAATTGGTCAGCAATAGCTTGCCCTTTTATTGCCTTCCTTTCAACGTACTCTATGTCAAATTCAGTGAGGACCATCATCCATTTAGCAAGTCTACCCGTCAGGGCAGCCTTACCAAGCAAATATTTAAGGGGATCAATTTTGGCAATCAAGTGTATGGTATGTGCAAGCATGTAGTGGCGCAACTTTTGAGAAGCAAACACCACCGCGAGACAAGATTTCTCAATATTATTGTAATTGATCTCATAAGAGACTAGAGTACGGCTGATATAGTAGATGGCCCGTTCTTTCCCAGTATCATCTGTTTGAGCCAATAATGCCCCCAGGGAAGTGTCTGTAGCTGAGATATATAGAAGCAATGGTTTCCCTGGAATAGGAGGCATTAAGATCGGAGGATTAGCCAAGTATTGTTTGATCTGATCTAGGCTCTTTTGACAATCCTCGTTCCAAACACAAGAAGCACCCTTATGCAATGTCTTGTTGAAGGGTTGCGCTCTATCTGCAAGCTGAGAGATAAACCTCCTAATTGATTGAAGACGTCCTTGAAGACTTCTCATTTGGCTGATATTTCGAGGAGGTGGCATATCTAGGATTGCTTGGACCTTTTCGGGATCAACCTCGATACCTTTTGCTGATATTATGAATCCTAAAAGTTTGCCTGAGGTGACGCCAAATGCGCACTTCTTTGGATTCAATCTGAGTTGAAATTGTTCCATACGATCTAGAATTACTTCCAGATCATTGAGGTGTGTGTCCCTTTTTCTTGATTTTGCCAGGGTATCATCCACATAATCTTCCATATTTTTGTGCATCATATCTCTTTGGTAGGTTGCTCCTGCATTCTTTAACCCGAATGGCATGACGTTCCAACAGTAGGTTCCCCATGCACATGTGAATGCTGTTTTCTCTTGGTCTTCAGGAGCTATTTTGATTTGATTATACCCCGAGAAACCATCCATTAGGGAATATATGTCATATCCCGCCGTCATGTCCACTATCATGTCAATGTTTGGAAGTGGAAAGTCATCCTTTGGGCATGCTTTGTTTAGATCCCTAAAATCTGTGCAGACACGAATGGACCCATCATGTTTGGAGACCGGTACTATGTTTGAGATCCATTCTGCATAATCGATGGCTCTAATAAATCCAGCTTTCAAAAGCTTTTCTAATTCTCCTTTGACAAGTAGAGCTATATGTGGATGCATTTTTCTTAGTCTCTGTTTGACTGGCTTGACTCCTGGAGCTATAGATAAGTGATGCATTATGAGATTTGTGTCAAGCCCTGGCATGTCTGAGTAGGTCCATGCAAAATTAATTTTCTTTTTCTGTAAAAACTGTACATATGCCTTGGTCTCTTCCTCTGATAAAGACTGAGCAAGATGGACTATCTGAGGATTTTCTTCTGTGTTTAGATTGACCGGCTTTGTTGGTTCAATCAAGATTGATGATCTATCCTGGAAATAACTCGGCAAGTTATTAAGTACCCCATCCTTAGGTGCCTCAAAGAGGTTTTCACCTTTGGATGCGTCATTTCTTTTTACTATTTTTGGTTCTGACACCGCCACAAAGTGGTTTTCGCCATCAGACCTATTTTTCTTTTTCTCTTTTGTTTTGAGACTGAGGTACTTAATATCAGGCTCCGTCATGCTGGTTGTTGGTTCACTGGTGGAAGAAGCCACGGGTTCGAGAGCATTCAGATAGCAAGCAATTTCGTAATCGTTGCGAAATGTGAGGAATGTGGGCTCATGGTGGCGCTGGGGCCAGTCAATCAGGTCAAAGTGGACAAGGGGCAAGTCAATGGTAGGTTCGATGTTGTGAATGTGAAAGGTGTCATCTCTGGTGACCATATAATCGGAGATCATCAAGTCTTCTCCTAAGATACCTGAATTGGGGCTCATCCTATCAAACGAAGCATTGTCTACTAAGGCGATTTGAGGAGGGCAATCCTCTAGTCTGACACTAGGATCGTTAGTTGCATCGGGTTGGGTACTATAGGTGTGGATAATATCCACATCTAGATCAATTGTTGCATCTGAAAGCGAATCCCATTCATATTCATGGGAGTCTGTCTCTGAATCATCATTTAGGCCTCGTGATGGAGAAGCCTCAAGGTTAGGGAGGGTTTCCCCCTTTCTAGTGCTAGTATTGGTACTATCCGTCGCAGCTAGGACAGTAACATTTTCCTTTGTCGATCTAGAAGTCACACAATCACTATCCGTCGCAGCTGGGATAGTAGGACTATTCAGCATCAAATCTGTGGAATCTCCCCAAAGGAGATTCGTTGAGGGCACCCAATCATCAGACACATCTTGTTGATTGGAGAGATCGGGCGTATAATCTGCATCACTGTCGCTGTCCGTTGCAACTGGGACAGGGATACCTTTCTTCTTCTTGTTCTCAAAACCTAAGCCGATTGTGGACTTATTTTTGCGTCCAAAGAGAGCATGATCAAGAGGCTCAGCTTTAGCATCCAGCCTATGACTAAGGGGACCAAATCCTGGATATCCCATATTTTTGACCAGTGTATATCCTTTCCCATAAGTTTCAGGTGAAGGAGCAAAATTCTCGTTATGTTTGTATTTCTCTTCGTGATATATCCAGTTCCTTACAGCAACTTCCTCTTTCTCTTCTTGAATGGGGACTGAAGATTCAACAAATTTCCCAAATAACATCATTGCTGATGATGAAGGCTTCACATTTGGGGAGGGTCTCCCATAAGACCTAGGAGAGATTGGCATTTTTGTAAAAGAATCAATCTTATAATCTCCCATCCCAAGGTCCATGGTCTTGAATTTCTGCTTGCATTGTTCCAGTGGACTACTAAGATTGTCAGCTTCTCTATTCAAAGGTACATGTGATCCCGCAGAAATGTTATTAACTGATAGAGCACTGTCTCCCGGGATGCAAATTTCTACACCATTATGGGGGAACTTAACACACTGGTGATATGTCGATGGGACTGCCTGCATTTCATGAATCCATGGCCTACCTAGCAAAATGTTGTAGGCGAGAGGTCCAACATCAACAATTTGGAACAATATGTCTCTTTCTACAGGACCGATACAAATAGGCAAGATAGCCAATCCCTTAGAACTTCTTTCTGCTTCATCATATGCTTTGATTGTGATTCTTTTCTTTGTGTCAATGACGTTCTCAGAATACCCTAGAGCTAGCAGCAAACTCAGAGTACAAATATTGAGCCCCGCACCCCCATCTATTAGTACACGTCTAACACGGGTTTTATGAATCATGACCTCGATGTGTAAGGCCAAATTATGTGGGTGACTAATGGATTTGTCATCTTCTTCTGAGAAGGTGAGGAAATGAGGGCTAGCCAAATGGTTGACCATGTTTTGGAATTGGTCGATATCTAAGTTATTAGGGACATTGGCTGCTCGCAAGGCATCCTCGAGGACACGCTTGTGCTTAGGAGATAATTCTAAAAGCTCAAAAATGGATATCTGAGCGGGTGTTCGTTGTAGTTGGTCAATAAGGTTGTAATTGGAATCAGGACCAACGACAGGTTTTGGAGGAGCACCTTTGGACGTGGGTTGTTTAGACTTGCTAGTGCTAGGACCTTTGATGATAATGGGTGCTTGAGCCTGTCCCCTAGTGACAACATTGAGGGACCGGGGCATTCCTTGTGTGTGAGGACCTCTTATCACCACAGCGGGTCTTTCATTAGTCATAGGAATTGAGTCTACATTATGTCCATAAGGATCTTTCTTTCTCACCATGTTGATATTATCGTCAGCCACTTCAAGCATGTTAATCACATTATCAGCGTGTGTGTATGTATAGTTAATAGCCGCCTTGCCATTCTTACTAGAATTCTCTCCTTTTTCATATTTAGGCAAGGGCTCTTTAAAGGCTTTATGGTCTGCATTAGTAGTTAACCCACCCACTTGTAATTGTCCTTTCTCAATAAGGTCTTGGACAAGATGCTTGAGTTTGAAACAATTTTCTATGTCGTGTCCAATCCCATTATGGAAAACGCAAAAAGCCTTAGCATCCCACCAATGAGGTAAAGGATCTGGTATTCGATGTTTTGTAGGATCCTGTGGGTGCGTCAGATTATGAGCAACGAGTGTCTTAAAAACATCTGCATAGGATTCTCCCAATTTAGTGAATTGTCTTTTCTCCGTTTTAGATCTCTTTTGATACTGAGGTTTGTCTTGTTGCGTTGATGATGTTTGCAACTTCATAGCTTGAACTGCATGAGAGAGATTAAGAACTCCTTCATTTTTGACCTGAGATGAATCAACAACTCCGTCGTTGACGACTTGCTTGTTTTTGTTCCAATAAGAGTTCTTTTTGTCCTTGTTACCATTAGTATTGTTATTTTGGCCATTGTTGTTATTTGTTGGTTTAGCCAAAATCCCTTGTTCTTTTAGGACATCCTCAATGCGACATGCCACCTCTACCATAGTATCAAAAGAATTAAATGGAATCTTCTTGACTTCATACTTGAGTTCTGGTATTAGATTGTTCACAATGATATCAATTCTCTCTTCTTCAGGGATTGTCCTTGGGTATTTCGAACACAATCGCCTCCATCGTTGCAAAAAGGTGACAAAAGATTCCCCTTGATTTTGCTTAAGTTTACACAAATCAAGCATGGTGACTGACCTAGATAAATTGTAAGCAAAATGTTGTACAAATCTTTGGACAAGTTCTCTAAATGTCTTTACTGGAGGGGAAAGGTTGGTGAACCACTCCATGGCTTGACCTTTTAAACTCCTTGGGAATAATCTCAGCAAGTAGGAGTCTTCGTGGTGAAAGGAAAAGCTCATTATGTAGAATTGTCGAACATGGTCATGAGGGTCACCCGTGCCATCATATTTGTCGTATGTTGGGAATTCAACTTTCTTAGGGAATTCTACCATCACCACACTTTTGTCAATGGGATTAGGACATATGGAGTCCAAATGAAATGTACTCTTGGGAGCCTTCATTCTGTCTATATCCTTTTGCATTTGTAAGATTAACTCATCAGTTGAAGGATTCTGTTTCTTGATTTTTTGATGAACATCAAAGTTATATGGAACTTTAGCGCCTTTGTTGATAAGACTTTCCAAGAATTGGTCTTTGTTTTGTTCCACGTATTGCTCCACATAGGCTTGAAAGGATGGTTCTTGTTGCATAGTCATGAAGTCCATATGATCGGATTTAGCATAACTGCCTCCATGTTGTGAGCCATGATGTGCTCGTTGGGAGGGTTGCTTTGAATGTCTATGAGACGATTGTCTCCTATGATGGTCATATCTTGAAGTCCTTCTTCCTCTAGGACTTGGGGATCGTGAGGGTGTCTTTGATCTTCTTCGAGGGGTAGGGGAAGGGGTAGATGGGGGCGAGTTGGTCCCACTATTGGCTCCCCTCCTATTAGATCGATTTTGGAGTTGTTGTGCATAGAGTCTATCTTCCTCTTCTTGGGCGACTCTTTTCTGTATATCCAACAATGCACGTTCCTCTTCCTTTAGTTGTCGGAATTTTTCCTTTTTTGCAGCCTGTTCATCTAAGTAGGCTTGCTTCTCTCTCTCAATGCTCCTTAATCTTGTATTTGCATATCGAGAAGTGTCCTTAAGTGGGGAGGTTTGTCTTGAATGCCTTATTGCATTAGCTGCGTTGATATGGTGATCACTAGATTCGTTGTTCTGGTCTTCGTGTTGTGACCCTGAATCTGAGTGGGCTGACTTATGCTGTCTTTCAGCTCGTTGTTGAGCATCAAAATACCTCGCGTTGTTAGGAGGTGACCCGGGTGGACTGGCATGAGAAGAACCACCATACTCTCCTCTGTGTCGTTGAAAGATATCCTCGAGAGTTTGATTCATGGCTTCTCTTTGTTGCCGGGTGAAAGTGTAACTCATGTCCATGCTTGATGAAAGTGGTATGAAAGAGGTGCTCACTTCACTAGGGTTAGCTCCCGGATTGAAACAAACCTCGGATTCACTCTTAGGAGATTGGTCAAAAAGGGGTCCTTTTCCCTTAGGTTGTCGACGGGTCTTGATAGGTGGTAACTGGCTAAAGGCAACAGGGGGTCGCTTCCCTTGATTAACTTGGTACCTTGTCGTAACTGACATGAAAGAGAGATATTCTCAATGATAAGGTGACCTTTCAAAGTGTCCACACCAAACTAGGATAATCGAAATCCTCTATTGTCCAAAGAAAGATGAAAAAAAGAAAAGAAAGGGGGCTTTACCAACACTGTCAAAGAGGTGCTTCAAATCAAAGGGTGACTACCCTTGCACTTTTGAATCAGGAGGTTGGACTAGGCCAAAAGATAATTGAAAATGAAAGTGATTTGGACAATAAGAGAACTGAAATTTTCCCAGAATATAGCTAACACTTTTAAAGATGGACCTTGGCACCAAGAATGGCTTTCTAACTTGACAATTATTCCAAAGTGACTTTGTAAACCAAATGATGCTATCCCGAAGAACTAAGAACCAGAGATTTGGAGTCAAGACAGATCTCAAACGTTAGGGTGAGGAGCCTGTTCTAAGACCTGGCCTAATTGACAGCAACTGAAACTGACCAAAATTTAAGCACGACAAAAATGAGTCAGGCGATATACTCCAGGCTACTGGGGCGATAAACCTCTACCCGTGCGATACTTCGCCCTAAGACAGGCGATACTTCTTAATACTACAGGGCGATATACCCCAGGCAGGCAGGGCGATAGTCCGTCAGGGGCGAACTATCGCGCGATATTTCTCTTCAAAGGGTGCGATATTTCTAGCATGTGCGAAGTATCGCACGATACTTCGCCTTACAGGGTGCGATACTGTTGCAGAATTATTCAACTCTTGACCAGAATTGTGTGAAATTTGCATTTTTGGGTCTGTTTGGTCAAAATTTTCAGTCTGAGGGTTGATGTTCTTGGTTTCAGTCACAGATTCAACAGCATTCGGACAGGTTTGCAAACAGTAAAGGATCAAACATGTCTTCAAACACTTGAAACAAGGGCAAAAGCAACCTTGCCAAGACAAACACTTGTGATATCAAAATTGAAAAAAAGCACCCTATGAATGCTACCGATTGTTTGTATGTTGAGAACGTTTACACTGGTATCACACAATCGAAGACAAATCAAGCAATTACTACCTACAAGACAAGGCTCAATACTTATCAACTTAGCCCACAACTTGATGCCCCCTTGCCTCACACCAAGTGGTTGCCCACAAGAGATATTGGCTTTGTCATGGAAATGTCAAAATGACACAACCAAAGGGACACATATGGTGAGTATCTTAAGGTGATCCGGGTAAACCACTTGGATCAATCCTTGCACTAAGAAGATAAGCGGCTAAAAGAGGGTGGCTTCTATCTAATGGTTATTAATAAGGATTTCCGTTCACAACACCCCTCTTGCTCCTCATAAAGGACTAGGACCTCGCGGCCTCAAGAGTACCTTAAGCATTCTTGCTCAATGTTTTCCTCATGGTCACAATCCCACAAGTACTTACATCAAGCGAAGACAAGTGTTATGTCTATCAAGGTTTTTGGTGTCCTTGATAGCCTTGAGATTATAGTGAGTTGGAATCACTTGCCACCAAGGAGAATGATGACAAGGTTGTCCCCACTTGAGTCGTTCCTCTTGATTGCTCAAGAGCAGGCCCTCTAAAGGATTCCTAAACTAAACAAAATGGATCAAATCTTGAGGTTCAAGGTTTTTGATTCACCACAAGGGTGAAGAGCATACTCCCCTATCTCAAGAATTTTTCCCAAACACACCAATTAAAGAGATCAATTACCCCCTTGCTTCCAAAACCTTAAGATGGGTCAAGATTTTCTGATTCACCTAAAGGTGAAGAGCATACTTCTCCTACCACCTCAAAATCCCTTTCACAAGGTATTAAGATTCCTAATACAATTAGTAAATGCCACAAATGAAAGGAAAACAACAACAAGCAAGAAATGGAAAATTTTTTTGTTTTTATGCTTGGGCAGCCCTGCAAAAACTGTTAGTAGCCCTCTTTGACATGCGTTTTTAGCAATTTTTTAAGCAAAGGAGAGCACCTACAAACACAACTTGTTAGGCCCACAATGTTAGCAAAAACAAAATCCAAATGTAAATGTGCAATAATCTAATGGATTTAAGCTAAAAAAAGCAGGTTAGACCTAATTAAACAAAGTAAAACAGAACAGCAAGCTAAAATAGTCGAATTCGGACAAAAAAAATTGAAAGTGCAAGTCTCTGCCAGACCAGGCGATGTTTCTCAGTCTCCAACAGTATCGCGCGACACAGTTTCCTATAGTCGGGCGATACTTCCCCAGTCGAGCGATACTTCGCACGATGCCAGGCAATACTTCGCCCGATGCCAGGCGATATACTTCGCTATAGGCGTGCGATACTTTTTCCGAGCGAAGTATCGCACCAAGACAGGAAGTATATCGCGCGATATTTCTGAGAAGTGTCGCGCGATAATCTGAGACAGAAAACCAGAGACACAGATTTTTCTGACAGTTAATCCGAAAATGACGAAAAATGCATCAAATAAAAGGACAAAGCTATCTACTCTGCCCCACGGTGGGCGCCAGAAATGTACACACTAAAGTATGCACTTCTATGAACCATTACTTGCAAGGTTGCTCAAGAGTGAGGCCTCACAAAGCGGCTCATAGCTCTCTATGCATGGAGTTGCAAGGGACTATGAGTTTTGCTCTCAGCTAGAGCTACAAGAAGGTGACCTTGCTAGTCAACCACACAATGAGAGATTCAAGTGAAGACAAGGGCAACAATGCCAATATCCCCAAGAATCTAAATGGAAATGAAATGTAAATGCAACTAGTATGAATGTGCAAACTAAGCTAAATGATAACAATGCAATGCTTGAAAAGAAATCTAATCTATGAAAGGAAATAGCAATAGATTACAAATCCTTCCTATTTAGACTTGTAATACCCCAAAAATGGGCTATAAGTTCATTAACCTCCTATATCATCAAATCATATGAAATCGACATCAAAGTCCTAATCTAAGGCACATCTAAACATCATCAAATCTAATTGATTATCTTAAATTTTGCATCGGAGAATATTCCTAGTAATATTCCTAATTATCTTAATTATCTTTAATTTTATAATTATTTGGCAATAAATCACATTTATCCTAAAATTTGATTAATTGAATATTTTCATATTTAATTAATTAGATTTAATATTTGCCACTTAATTATGTAATTAAATTTAATTCTATCTATTATTAATTGTATTATTTAATTTTGACAATAAATCAAAATTCCTATCTTTAATTGATTAAATTCTTATTTAATTAATTAAAGCATGTTGTCATTATTTAATAATATAATTTTTAATAAAAGTTTGAATAAATAGTTAATTAACCCATAAATTAATTATTTATTTTCAAAAATCAGTTGAGTTGAGGATAAATCACTTTATTTATTTATTTAATTCTTAATTATTATGCATATTCAAAAGAAACAGTTAAACTCCAAATCAGAAAATCAATGCAAGTTATTGACTTTTTGGAACTTAACATCCTTTTGGAGTTCAAAAAGTTGATCTAAACTCTAATTTGAGTTAAAAAGCTGTTTTTGCATGTTTTTGCATGATTTTGAGAATTAACTATCTTTTATGATCAGATAACTCAAAAATCAAGATGAGTTAATTTGAGTGATTTATGGCTTTTATTCATGCACCTCCAAAGCCCTGGATTTCTATAAATTAAGGCTTTAGCTCTTCACAAATCATCTCATATTTTGCACAATCACGCTGGAGAATTGGAGACTGAGGAATCAACTTGCGAATTCAAAGCTTTGTGAGATCAATCTTATTTTTTTTGCATTCATATTACATATCATTGTTAGATTCATAGCATATCAATTTTCAATAGCATTCATAGCATATCAATTTCATTTAGCATAGATTTCATATCAGTTTTTACAATTATTATTGCATAGAAAAATCCAAAAAATAGCTTAATTGCATTTATTCCATATCCATCTTTTGCATTCAAATCCTTCATTTAGGTGTCGTCTAGGTCACTGATCTTGATTACAATCTGAGAACATTCATCTCGCACCTATTAGAAGGCAGTAAATCGCTTGGTTAGATAGCTTTCAATTTTGCATGATTTTGATTATAGCTAACCTCTAATGTTTTACTGAGTGTTGTGTCTACAGATCAGGTATAATTTTCACACACACATTTCTGGCGCCCACCGTGGGGCAACCCACCTTTGCATGCTGGTTTTAATTTTTTTTGGGAGCTAAAACCCCAAAGTTTCAAAGATTTAATTTTATCTCCCAAACGGCTTGAAATTTTGATCTGAAATTTTTTTTGCAGGTTGGTGACATGTCATGAAAGCTATAGTAAAAAATTTAGAATTTTCTGAGATGTTTTGAATTTTTAATAATTTTTTCTTGAAATTCCGGAAAAAATTAATATCTGACGCAAATCAGCATATTTTTCGAAAATTTTTATATTTTCGGAAAGCTCTTTAAATTATACAGGGGGTCCATTCTTTGTGTTTTAAATTTGGACATGATATCATAGCTCAAATAGTCAATTTACAAAAACTGGTCTGTTTTGATAAAATGGGTCTCTAGGGCACAAATGAAGAGGTTTTTCTAAAATTTTTGCATTTTTGGAAAGCTCTCTGTTTTTTAGCAGGGGTCTCTATTCTGAATTTCTATTTTTGTGGCCAAAATCATATCAAAAAAATTAGATCTTGTTGACTAGGTCAAATGCAAAAAAAAAAAATAAAGTTTTGTGATGGGTATGCACATAATAATTGATTTTTAGAGCTAACCCTATGGTTTTCATAAGTTGAATATATTTTGCATATCTTGTTTGCTTGTTTTCTTGTTGGAGAGTTCGTCACTTGCTTGCATGGAAAAGCTCAACAAAAATTGCTAAAAATCAAGCAAAATCTACTAAGTGCGTTGCAAGGATCCCAGGTATTCTCCTTCATCTAATAATATTTTGATTTGGGACTTAAAATAAATCTCTTATGTGTCAAGCTTGTGTGCATCTTTTCATGCTTTTGATCTATTTCTACACACTTGCATAATTGATACTAGGTTGTGAACCCTTAAGGATTCATTAAGTAGTCTTAGAATACTTGTGATTGATCTTGATTGCTATCTTGGGTTATTGGACTCGCTAATCCGCCGGCCCCTCATTTCCGCCCCGTGGTTGCAATCTCAGCGCCATAAAGGGGAGGGGTCAACAGGACAGAAGCGTTAAATGTTCCACTTGGCAACCCTTTTGTGCTTTTAGGAACTCACTTGTTTTCTAAGTTGGGGACTCGTTTTTAGCTTGTGTGAGGTGTTAAGTGTTCCACCTTGTGGACTCATCTCATATTTTCTTTAAGCGTTAAGTGTTCCTCTTTCTACTTTTTGAATGCTTTTGGTAGATTTACTTTCGGAACATATATCTGTGCTCACATAGTAATTAGGCCCTATGAACACTATTTGTGATTCTTGAAAGATTGGATTCCCAGCGAAATCCTTCTTGACGACAGAATCCTTGTAGGTAGGGAGGATACTTAGTGCGTTTCACATTCAACTTGGTTAGTGCATCTTCTCTTATTGATCGACACATTCTCTCTCCAGAGAGGTTGATAGATCATGTGAGGTTGATATCACAAGCTTTGGTGAATCAAAATTGGTTAGTGCGTCTTCTCTTATTGATTGATACATTCTCTCCCCGGAGAGGTTGATAGATCACGTGGAGTTGATATCACAGACCTTGGTGGAACAAAACTTTGTCTTAGCGTGTCGGATTAATCTGCTTGCTTTGTTTGGGTTAAAAGTGAAGAGGTGTCAAAACCTTGAATCTGGAGCCAAGTCCCCTTGTGGTATACTATTGTGAGTCATCTTTAGAGAGGGTTAACCGTAGCGGACAATCCCTTCACAGGGCAAACTGCATTGACGGAACCTCAAGCGGTAATAGCCATTTTCGCCATGGTAGTGACAGCCGCTATATAAATGTCCTTGTGGAAGAAATCTCCACGGGTATGGTTCATTGTTGGGTTGTCAGATCTCCCTAGCAGCTCTTGAAGATTAAGTTCTCGGACTGTGTCAAAACCCTGGTGCGCCGGGATTGGAGTTCACCCCTTTGAATCATAAAAGTTGCAGAGTCAAACCATTACTAAAAACCCTAGAGAGGCCAATTTTTCATTCTCAGGTATATGTGTGTTATTGCAAAACTTTTCAGAACATACACAATTAGTACTCTCAGGGATTAGCACAATTTGGTCACTTGATTGTTCATGCGCAAGGTTGCTTTTGCCCTTGTTCATTGTTTTCAGACGTGCTTGGAATCACTTGCTTGCTGTTCTGCATGCTTATTTATCTACTTGTCTCTTAAAAATGATCAAATCTGGTATAACTTTCAAAATCTAAACAATACAATTTGCAAACAATCCAAAACTGAAGACCTTACATTTTGCAAAAAATTGACGTAAAATCTTTCTGGAGTCAAAAGTCATTTCAGGAAGTCAAAAGTCGTACGAGTTTTGTCAAGTGTCATTTCAGTATTACCCAACTGTTGTATGAGTTTAGCAACTGTCATTTCATAGACTACCTAGTGTCGTATGAGTCTGCAGAGTGTCGTTTGGAAAAATTTGAGAGAGTTGTCAAAAATTGTCAAATTGCAAGATATCCAATGTTTCCAGCCTAGTTCCAGAATCTGTCAAAAATATCATTGTGTCAGGAATAGAGCGATAGCTATTGAGAATTAGTACACATGTCTCAAAGAATCAGTAAACAAGAGGAAGAAGCTTTGATCGCCGCTATAATGAAACAGATACATGCTATGCAAGTCCAGCTTGACAAACTTGGGAAAGAAAAGGAACCTCTATACTCTTTTCCATTTGATAAAGACTTGTACATGTCACCATGCCCCCGGAAAAAAATTGAGCAATATGATACCTCTTCCACGGAGAGTGACACATCTAGCTTTGGAGACTATGATGACTATGATGACAGACAATGTAATGATACCTATGACACCTCTGTTCCTAAGAGTCCTCCTCGTCGTTCATTCCTACTTACTACAAATGGGCCATCACATTGGATAGATCAGGAGAGTGATCCATATGATTCTGATTATCAAAGAGACTTTGATGATTTCTATGCACAATACCCAGATGATCCATCTGTTTCACTTGAGGAAGAGAAAGTTTACCACGCTGATTATAAACATGCATACTATAAGGATCTCTCCTCTAAGAACTCTCAGGCCGAAAATAAAGATTACACTCTCAAGCAAGATCATGTTAATGTTGGACCTTTGTCTTGTGATGGTTCCCTTCCATCCCCTACTTCCTCCAATACCCATACATTTCCTAAAGCTTCCGAGTCTTTCAAATCTTTCACAGAACCTTCATCTGACACAAGCTCTAATATTTTTCATGTGGTTCCCTATAGTTATCCTCCAGGGCTACCTCTTAAAGAAACTCAAGCTAACCTTCACTTGGTTGCAAATACTTTCAATAATGATAAACCTAAAGAGCCTAAGCCTTCATATGCTATAATGCCTACTTCAGCTAGTCCTTCACCATCTCTTCAAAAATCATCCATACAATCCCAACATGCTTCCTTGTCCTTAGAAGTGGCTCCATGTCAAGAGGACTCTAAAAATGATAAAGAAAAGAACATAAGGAAAGATCAAGATCAAGAAGCCTCCATGTCATCCACTCCTTTTTCTAATGTCTCTTATCCACCTCAGGGTTCTTTTGATCCTGTACCCCCTTTTTCATGCAGTCCACCATGTTTCAAGTCTTCTCCTAAGCAAGATCAGGCTACTACTTACACTGTTGAGCTTATTGACAATCAAAATGACCTTACTACACTTGCGCTTTCGAAAGATGATACTTCCATTAAGGTTGGTAAAAATAGTGTTCCTTCCAATGTTAAGCCTATTGAAAATCAAAAGAAAAATTATGTGCTTGTGCTATCCAAAGATCCTTGTCAAGATCAAAGTCTTCCATCTTCTTGTTCTACCACTCCATGTTCACTTTCACTTTCTACTCTTCCTAAGTCTTCGCAAGCTTTGAATGATCCTATCAAAGAAGGTGCTCATATTCAAAATGTCCATGATTCTATTAAAAATTCTAATGCTCACTCTAAAGATGTTGATATCCTTGGTTGTCATATAGATGCTGATGAACTTTCTGATTATCCTTTTGCGTCTTTCACTTCCATCCTTGGACCTCTTCCACCACTACTAAGAGCTTCACACCTTCCTTCCATCTTGGGTCCTTATGTCCCTTCACTTTCCCCTCCTAACTCTCCTAATTTGGCATCCATCTTGGGTCCTTACATCCCTCCATCTCCCATCTTTCCTCAAGATCAACATAGATGCATACCCTTGAATCCTTTTCATCCACCCACCCATCTAAACCAATCATATCCTTCTTCTTCCACAAGTCCCAAGTCTTTTGGAAGTAACTTGAATGTTCAATACAAGAAAAAGAAGCAATACAAGAATCCATCAAAAAAAGAAGATCACCATGTCTCCTCTAATAGACATGGAAACATAAAGTCAAAAGAGATATCTAAGAAAAAAACTACAAGACAAGTATGGGTTCCAAAATCCATCATTGAAGATATTCTCTCTAGATCATCAAAAGGAAATAAAAAGCCTACGGCTATATGGATTCCAAAGTCTCTCTTGAAAGAGTCTAGTGTTGAGAAAAAAGTGAAATTGACATTCAAGCTTCCAAAGGCTTCCACTTCATCTCCTTCCAAAAATATTCTTCCATTTCATGCGCCCAAACCTCAACCTCTGCTATCCATTCACCATATTCCTTCACGTATTCCTTCATTCATATTTCCTCCACCCTCTCGCCACCCTTCAAGGTGTGTGTTTATGTTGATCTTGCCTTCCTTTCCATCTACCCTTTCACAATCCTTCCATTCATTAACCTTCTACCTTCTATCCTTTTTCCTCATTTGCCTGTTCCTCCTATCTTCCAACCTCACTCGCTTTACATAAAACCTTATCCTCCATTTTTCTCTTCCATCTCCCTTTCCCTATCAGCATCTTTGAGCATATCATTTGAATCCTTGGTATATCATGGTTTATCCTTTCAAGGAGCACTATCTAAAAAGCTTGCCTTCTTCCAAAAAAAGAAAAAAGGAAAAAATAAAAAATAAAAAAAAATTGAAAATGTGCCTTGGTGAAAACTTGGAAACAGGCACCTTGGTAGCAAAAGTAAAGAGAAATAAATTCATCCTATGGTGAAAACCACTTCCTTGTGGCACCTTGGATAAGTACCATGATGAAAACCTGGCAATCAGGCGTCATGCGTAGTTCTTCTACATATTTCATCCATTCCATCTTCTCTCTTTGATCTTGACAATGTTGATGTATACATGAATATTTGGCTATTTTGTGAGCTATCTTACGGTGATCTTGCTTTCATTCCTTCCATGTTTAGCCTTCATATCCATCTTCCTCCATTCATTTTCACCTATCGCTATCCTTTTCCCTTTTGGTCTTGATCTAATAAAAAAAGAAAGAAAGAGTAAAACACAGTGCTATGAAGCCTCTTGACATGTCTACTCCTTTGGATTGCATCCTTTCCTGCTCTTGCATTATGATTTTGTGCTTATCCTATGCTAGCCTTTCATTGCTTGTCCAAATGCGCTTTACATGACAATTTTTCCCTAGCTTGGATATTCTTGAGGAGTTTCCCCTTGAGGATTTCTTCCCTTCATTTTCCTTCATTCTCTTATCTTCCATCTCTTCCACCAGCTTGCTAATCCCTCTTGTTCTCTACCTTGCTAGACATTGGAACTGCACGATATGATCTTGCTTGGGAGTTTGCAATGGAAAAAGATGCTATCAAGTATATCAAGTATCAGAACAATTATCAGAATCAGTATCAGAATCAGTATCAGAACTAGTATCAGAACAATTATCAGAATCAGTATCAGAACAAGCATCAGAATCAGTATCAGAACCAATATCAGAATCAGTATCAGAATCAGTATCAGAACTAGTATCAGAACAATTATCAGAATCAGTATCAGAACAAGCATCAGAACCAGTATCAGAACAATTATCAGCATCAGTATCAGAATCACTATCAGAATGAGTATCAGAACAAGTATCTGAACAAGTATCAGAATACCTACAGGGGCTACACCTTTCACTTTAGTTTATGGGTCTGAAGCGGTACTGCCTATTGAGGTTGAAATCCCATCACTTAGAATCAGAATGCATGGACTTGTCACTGATGAAGACTACAGAGTGTCGAGGTTACAAGAACTTGAACTACTAGATGAGCGCAGACAAGCAGCGTATGATCATCTTAGAGTGTATCAGAAAAGAATGTCTAGAGGCTACAACAAGAAAGTCAGACATAGAGAATTTCAGGTTGGCGATCTAGTGTTGAGAGAAAATCCTAAAAATCAATCACATCGAGAACGCAAGGGGAAGTTCGAACCCAACTGGCTGGGTCCCTTTGTAATCACTGCTACTTTTGGCTCTGGTGCCTATCAACTCTCAACAACTGAAGGAGAACAGCTCCGAGAACCAATCAACGTTCTCCATCTAACGAAATTCTATGCCTAAGGCATTCAGTGCTTGGTAAATGTCCTGAAAAAAATCTTAAAAATTAGAAAAAGTCCTGAAAAAATGAACATCTTGGTGAAAACTTAGCAATAGGTGCCTTGATGATTCACAAAAAAATCAAAAAATATCAAAAGTACAAAAAAATTGAAAAAAAAAAAATACAAAAAAAAGAAAAAAAGAAAAAAAAGTGCCTTGGTGAAAACCTAGAAACAGGCACCTCGGTAGCAAAAATAGAATCTCTACTAAGATGGTGAAAACTTGGCAAACGGGCACCACTTGTTCCAAAATGCTCCATCTATCAGCACAATCTTGGTCTTTCCCAGCTTTCAGTCTTGCTTTAGTTTGTACATATCTCTCGGTTTGTTCCTGCATTTTCAGTTTTCAATAAGTCGGCCTGTACACCAACCAACTCAAGCGTTTGCATCCTATCAATGTTCACACTTGGGGGCAATCAATGTCATATCCTATGGTCTCCCATGTATCTTAGACGTGTCATATCCACTCAGAGTCCTTTGAAGCTTCAAGTTGAGTCAGTCAGTCCGTCTCGTCTCCAGAAAGGATTTTGCATCAACAACAATCAAACATCAAAACTCAACTGAAAATAATCTGTGCTTTTCATGCTTTTATCTCCTTGTAGGCTTACTGATTCTCATTGAGATTTTTGCATATTGTGTCCCTTCGAGCTCTTCGATGATGTCTTTTATAGGATTTAGAGAGTGATGACTGGGGGCATAATCTTTTCTTTGTCTTCTGCTTGTATGTGAAAATCTAACAGCTTTGGAAATTCTGGATTGAAATGGTGTCCGACTGTAAGAGCCTCTATCTCGAATTGGATGGCCATGCGTACCTCGACCATTGATACCCAAAAAAAATTCAAGGAAGTTTGATCTAACTATTATCTTTTTGAGTAAGTTCTTTCTCCTACTGTGGAACGCAATCTTGCCTAAGGATGTGAACGATAAAGGGTCACTACGGGTAATTCACATTGGATTTAGAATGATCTCTTGACTGTTTGATGTGTTTGTAACGCAAGGCGTACTCAGGTCATCACGACGTGTATGTTTTGATGCTTGTACAAATTGCTATATCAAAATGGACATGATATTCAGGTCATCCTGGCGTTTGTGCCTTGATGCTTATATCTAATCCGACATTCAACAACTAAAATCAATATTCATATGTCCATGGTTGTTTGACCAGTGGGTGTTGTATTGATTCTTGCACATACAAATCGATATTCATATGTCTATGGTTTCATGGCTAGTGGGCATTGTATTGATTTATCCGGTTACCTAAAAAGTTCAATGATGATAACAAATCGACACATGATCAGTGACTAGGTCCTAGGTCTTAGGTTGCATTTCATTTTGCATGTCTCATTGCATGATCTCACAATGATTAAACAAACTTCAATGCTTAAATGATTTTTCAAATCGCATCTTCAAGTCTAACAAGAGCTGAATCTCACATGAAGGTTCCTCCAATGAAATAGCAAGTAGAATCCTTTTTCGGGATCAAAATTCAAATCTGAGATCATTCATATTATTAACTACTTGCATATTCGACCTTCAATCATCACAGAAATCTAGTATTCAACTTAACTGATTATCTTACATCAAACTATCAAAATTTCAACTTGGTCAACCATGGTCAACTCATGGTCAAATCTAGTCAAATTCGGTCTCCAAGACCTCCAAACGATGCAGAATGCGTTCTTGAACGTGTATAACCACTTCTCAAATCAATTAACATGCTTCTAAACCATTTAACGCTGACTTCTCTTGTCAGATTTCAATTTTAATCCCGAAGGGGGCATGCTATTGCACATCATTCAAAGTCTGTAAATCAAATTCTATCGATCAAATCTATCAATATCTTTCATCAGTGATCAAGACAACAATCACGTCTAGTCACTGATTCATCAAAAGTCCTCATCGCTCGGGGCAAATCTATCATCACTTGGGGCATATCAGATTCATCGATCCATATCAATCTGGTATTCTCTCAATCTTGTAAACTGTATCAGTTTTTGCAACCATCAGATCATAGTGTTCTTTCCTTGGTTCTTCGACAACTGAAAGATTCAGATGTGATACTTGCTAGTTCTGCTAAGACAATCGAGTCTAGAACGGGTCACTCACTTCTTATCAATCCTAAGGTTCAGAATCAGGCATTTTGACACTTTTTCGCAATCATAGGTTCATTTTCTGTTATAGTGAACATTATCTTTGGTCATTCAGGACCTATTATCTTCATATCAAGTCAATATCAATCAACTCCTATCTCAATATCTTTCAATCGGTTTCTATCTTGAGATCGGTTTATCTTTCGAATCAATTTCATATCTTTATCAAACACAGACTATCTTTGAACCACTGCGCTTCGCACAGTAATTCAAAGAGGGGCAAAATGTAATACCCCAAAAATGGGCTATAAGTTCATTAACCTCCTATATCATCAAATCATATGAAATCGACATCAAAGTCCTAATCTAAGGCACATCTAAACATCATCAAATCTAATTGATTATCTTAAATTTTGCATCGGAGAATATTCCTAGTAATATTCCTAATTATCTTAATTATCTTTAATTTTATAATTATTTGGCAATAAATCACATTTATCCTAAAATTTGATTAATTGAATATTTTCATATTTAATTAATTAGATTTAATATTTGCCACTTAATTATGTAATTAAATTTAATTCTATCTATTATTAATTGTATTATTTAATTTTGACAATAAATCAAAATTCCTATCTTTAATTGATTAAATTCTTATTTAATTAATTAAAGCATGTTGTCATTATTTAATAATATAATTTTTAATAAAAGTTTGAATAAATAGTTAATTAACCCATAAATTAATTATTTATTTTCAAAAATCAGTTGAGTTGAGGATAAATCACTTTATTTATTTATTTAATTCTTAATTATTATGCATATTCAAAAGAAACAGTTAAACTCCAAATCAGAAAATCAATGCAAGTTATTGACTTTTTGGAACTCAACATCCTTTTGGAGTTCAAAAAGTTGATCTAAACTCTAATTTGAGTTAAAAAGCTGTTTTTGCATGTTTTTGCATGATTTTGAGAATTAACTATCTTTTATGATCAGATAACTCAAAAATCAAGATGAGTTAATTTGAGTGATTTATGGCTTTTATTCATGCACCTCCAAAGCCCTGGATTTCTATAAATTAAGGCTTTAGCTCTTCACAAATCATCTCATATTTTGCACAATCACGCTGGAGAATTGGAGACTGAGGAATCAACTTGCGAATTCAAAGCTTTGTGAGATCAATCTTATTTTTTTTGCATTCATATTACATATCATTGTTAGATTCATAGCATATCAATTTTCAATAGCATTCATAGCATATCAATTTCATTTAGCATAGATTTCATATCAGTTTTTACAATTATTATTGCATAGAAAAATCCAAAAAATAGCTTAATTGCATTTATTCCATATCCATCTTTTGCATTCAAATCCTTCATTTAGGTGTCGTCTAGGTCACTGATCTTGATTACAATCTGAGAACATTCATCTCGCACCTATTAGAAGGCAGTAAATCGCTTGGTTAGATAGCTTTCAATTTTGCATGATTTTGATTATAGCTAACCTCTAATGTTTTACTGAGTGTTGTGTCTACAGATCAGGTATAATTTTCACACACACAATACTATGTGAGATTGCATAAAAGGAAATCTACACTAAGAATGCCATGAATGCAACTATGAAAGCAAACTAAATGAAATGCAACTAAGAATGTCAAGGCTTCAAAGCTTGAGTGTCTTCAAAGAGAGCTCCAAAACCTGCAGCATAACAATAGCATAAAATGTGGGTATCTGCAAATGAAGGAGAGAGCTCTCCTTTTATAAGAAATGCAAAGGAATGGACCATGGAGATTAAGAGGCAAAAGATCTTAATCAGCGGTGGAGGTTGAAAGAGGAGCAATCCATGTGCACAAACATCCTCCAATGAGAGTGAAGTGTTGACTTTTGAGCCTCATGTGAGACAAAAAGTGCTTTTCTCTTTTTATAAAATAGGAATAATATTTTATTTGTGCAACTTAGGATAAGAGGAAAGTGGGGGCTTTTTATTTAATTGAAAGGGGAGGAAATATTCCTTTTAATCAAATAAAGACTTTAGGATAAATGGTTAGCCCAAGGATAAAAATCCAATATATGATCGAAATTAGGATTTGATCATGAGATTGATAATGTTGAAAATATTGATTATTGATAAAAATGATTCAGGATTGATAAATCAAATAAATGGGGCCCAAAGTCTAGGCGACCATTTTTGGGTGCATACAAATATGATATTGAATATGATACTGTTGTATGATACTGAATATGATACTGTTGTTCATGAAGACGATACTGAATATGAACATGCTTATGATACTAAATATGATAATGAATATGGTATTGATGTATGATATTGAATATGATACTGAATATGATACTGTTGTATGATACTGCATATGGTACTGTTGTTCATGAATATGATTGCTGAATATTATCATCTCAAAAC
Source organism: Chamaecyparis obtusa (assembly GCA_027943335.1). Lineage (NCBI taxonomy): Eukaryota > Viridiplantae > Streptophyta > Pinopsida > Cupressales > Cupressaceae > Chamaecyparis > Chamaecyparis obtusa. The sequence continues at coordinate 32,462 of BSBK01008905.1, read as the reverse complement.
TTGAATATGGGCCTAAAATGAGAATATGTATCTTCCAGCCAAAGAGGTGGAATATGTTTTGATAACCTGATTTTGGCCAATTATATACCCAATTTGATTCTCGGTCGGGTCCGCAATCTTCTCGAACGGGTCCGCAATCTTCCCATTATATTGTTTCATGGATACGATTTCTTGTTTCGTGGATACGACTATGGATGAGTATGTGATATTGCTATCACGATTCAACTGTGTAGTTTTTTGAGTCAAACTCATTGACCCATGATTCATGAGTACTGGTTCAACATGAACCCATCTCCCATGAGAATGAATGAATCTAGGTGATGCTCACAGAGGTGAAGCACTGGGACCTACCGGGAAGTCCCAGTGCTTCACCTCTATGAGCATCACCACTACTCATGAATCATGGGTCAATGAGTTTGACTCAAAAAACTACACAGCTGAGTGGGTGTTCAAACTTAGAGAGCAATTAAGTTATTTCCATTCCCATTCTATGGCTTCTTCCCATTTTTCTATTGCAACTTGAATGATTTCTTTGATGATGGAAATGTGAAACCTGAATTTCAGGTTTTGGTGGACAAGAAGCTAGATGTGTTCAATCATTTTCAAAATTTATGTGGAGATGATAATTATGTAAGAATGGTGATAAGTCACTTTCATGACACCTATATTTGGCTAGACGATTGTCACTTGTTGACCAAGGAAGTTATGAAGAGGGTTACTGGACTGGGTGACATTGGTGAGCTACCAAAGACTAAGTCTGTCAAGATTGACGATGCCATAGCTCTGACAAGTGTTATCTTTGATGGTAGGTCATTGAAATTAATTCCTTTTAAGGACCCAATGACTAGATATGTAGCTCAAGTTGTTGGAAACAAGGTCCAATACACAAACCGATACAATTCAGTCTTGGCAACAACATTTTTCATGGCATATCAAATGGTGAAAGGTAACGATTATGATGTGTGCACTCTAATTAAAGATTAGTTTATTGAAAATATGAAGGAAATCAAAACTAAGAAGAACCATGTGGCCTTATGTTTTGGTTCAATAGCTATTTTTCTACTATTATAATTTTTACATACTATACTAAAAGAAGAAAAAGTTTTGTGGTCTAGAGATGTTCTAATTACACATCAAATTGAGAGGAGATTAAGGAAGAAAAATAGAATGGACGATAGAGATGATGAACTGACATTGGGAATGATAGTTAGAAGGAAGGTGGAACAGTTTTGAACTTTATTCTTCATAGAGATACAAGGGATATTCAAGATTATACTCCAATTGTATACGATTCTTCTTCTTTTGATTTTGAGTTCATCTTCTCATGCTAAATTGAAACATACTTATCATTATTTTTTGTTATATGTGTTAATACCTATGTTTATTAAATCATCACATATTTTGAAATAAGAAGATAGTTATTTACATCTAGCAGGTATAGGCATATAAATATACCAATTTGGATCACCGTTTGAAAGAAGATGTTATTTCCTCAAATCAGGTAGACTTTTATGTAGGACTCACTAGTGGACAAAGAGATATTTAAAATGTAGGACTCAAATAGGCTCTATAGGACAATTATAATGTAGATCATTATAATGACTCACTAGATCATTATAATGTAGGACTCAAATAGGCTCTTCAAGTTATTATCATGGAAACTATTATGCAAACACCTAGAATAAACTCAAGAACCAAAACTGTGAATTTAAGTTTTACTGTACCAAAATAGGACTATGACATTTGAGGTAAAGATTTCAGTTTTTAGACCATATCATATTTGAGGTAAAACAGGACTCTGGCTACATGTATCTCTTAAAAACATTTTTGGCTACAGCTTATCATTTTATTGAATTTGATGCTAGAAATGTGGCATCCAAGACACAACCCGAATTTCAAATGGTAAGCTTATATGACTGACCAACCTTGATGTGAACGGAAACCAAGATAATAATAGAAGCCATTATGCTTTGACATGGCACTTGAGCGTCGAGGCACTTTTTTGATCGGTATGACTATAAAACATGAAAACGTACTTTTCCAGACCATATTTAAAGCCAATATTACAATTTATATTATCTAAATTGTTTAATTTAAATAATGATGTAGAAAGTGGAAATATAATTTTATTCTATCTTAGCAGATGAGGCCATACATTATTTCACAAATAATGAAAAATCCTAATCACTTAGACCAGTTCAAGATAATTTAATAAAAATGTTTGCACAAATAAGTATAAGAATGGAGGAATATTCAATGTGTCATTGGCCAGACAATTAAAATGTTTGTCCAATATGGAGATCTCTAATCGATGAAAGATGAGGAACCTGTTGCCAAGACATGGTAGATCGGCATGAATTTCAATGTTCCATATTCCTTCAAATAATGACGGCTCAAACACATACATTGATTATGATATTTATAGAGGACCAGTTTGTTGATTATATATGCAAATTAAAAAGAGCAAACATGACAAATGTACTGTTTGACTTAGAAAAAACTCATATAATGTGATGAACACCCAATAGGCACAGGCTAGGGATGAAATATGTTTACAGAAGATGGAAATGACAAAGACTAAACTAGACTTATCATTTTCATTGTTAATGGATTACTAGTATTTCTGTGAGAACTAACGAAAGAGATAGATATAATTCCATTTGATGAGAATATTGTAATTAGACGACTACACAACGTTCTTTGTATGCACATTTAATGGGGGTTCCTGCAAAATCACAGTCAAAGGCATTTGAGATGTTTAATAAAATGCTTCGGAGAATTGATCATAAGTATAGATGCAAAATATGGAATCATGTATAATGCATGACAACTGCTTGACATAATGCTTGAAGAAAACATTATGGAAGGTACATAGGTACATATATACAATTAGATAGATAAATAGTTACATAGATACATAGATACATACCTACATACATAGATATATAGGGTTAGATAGTTCATACATATAAACAATTAGATAGATAAATAGATACATAGATACATAGAAACATACCCACATACATAGAAAAGCCTCATTCTTTTCTTAAGATATCATAGCAAGATCAAGAGATATACCAAAACTTGAATCAAAATGACATTATCGAACCCAACAACCAACTAATATGATAATGAATATGATACTGCTGTTCATGAATATGATACTGAATATGATACTACTGTTCATGAATATGATACTAAATATGATACTGTTGTTCATGAATATGATACTGAATATGAACATGCTTATGATACTGAATATGAACATGCTTATGATATTGAATATGATACTATTGTATGATACTGAATATGATACTGTTGTTCATGAATATGATACTGAATATGAACATGCTTATGATATTGAATATGATAATGAATATGATACTGCTGTATGATATTGAATATGATACTAAATATGATACTGTTGTATGATACTGGATATGGTACTGCTGTTCATGAATATGATTGCTGAATATTATCATCTCAAAACCTGAATATGGGCCTAAAATGAGAATATGTATCTTCCAGCCAAAGAGGTGGAATATGTTTTGATAACCCGATTTTGGCCGATTATATACCCAATTTGATTCTCAGTCAGGTCCACAATCTTCCTGTTATATTGTTTCGTGGATATGACTGTGGATGAGTATGTGATATTGCTATCAGGATTCAACTGTGTAGTTTTTTGAGTCAAACTCATTGACCCATGATTCATGAGTACTGGTTCAACACGAACCCATCTCTCATGAGAATGAATGAATCTAGGTGATGCTCACAGAGGTGAAGCACCGGGACCTACCGGGAAGTCCCGGTGCTTCACCTCTATGAGCATCACCACTAGTCATGAATCATGGGTCAATGAGTTTGACTCAAAAAACTACACAGTTGAGTGGGTGTTCAAACTTAGAGACAGAGACAAAGCCAATAAGACTGATGATAGCAAAGGAATGTAATGATACAATGAAATCGCTCTTGGAATAGTTTGTTTGGACAACAAGAAGTATGGTGGTATGAAATCTAATACAAGAACAACAATGAGAAATACATACACAGTTGAAAAGTGTAGCTCACACATCGCAAGGTATATTGAAGTCAATACAATAAATGTATGATCAAATATAGATTAAAGGCATTGAACGATGTTACAGTTTAGGGGTGAGTTTTTTTGTTATCAAATAGATGGTGTATAATAACAATAAAAGCATGAAAGGATGTGACATTATATAGAATCTTGGAATGACATTCTCAGATATATAATTCAATATCAAAGCACAAAACATGTATAAGAAGGATCAGTTAATACAATTCTATGCCACTATGAAAATAATAGAAGGAAAGTGAGGAGACAATACATTATGATATTCTTATTTTATTTTAAATGAGGCATAATCATTTCATCTAGAATTAAGGGTCATTTAAAGATGCAAGAGGGATCAAAATTAATGAAATGAGGTCCTCAACTAACTAAAACTGGAGAGGAAAAGGTGGAGATAGTGGGGATTGCTACTACAAGTTGATGCAATCTATGAGTGATCTATATGTTCACTTATGAATGGAACCTTGTCATATTGATTACATGCAGGACTGGTGACATGATGGTCGACTGAGTCCACCACATCATGTAACCACCTTTCATGTTTGCATTTTGGTAAATTGTAGCCGTCCATTGCATTGACATACATTACAATACATTATATCATATGTCTATCAGTACATACCATCATATTCCATGCTTATCCATTTGCATTTCATAATTACGCTCAATTTTCAATCATTCCATAACTACATTTACAATGCATTCCTTGCATCACCCCATATTTCTTAAGTGCACTTACATCTTGCTATGAGAACCGATTACCATTAAATGAAAATCTGGTAGACAGTGAATGATATTTAGTGTTAATTTTTAAGTACTAAATCATAGACAAAGTAATTATAAATACAGACAATCAAAACATAAAAACTCTTGATAGACAACACAACCAACATGTAAAAATGATGAGTTATTTCAATACGGTTGAAAAAGACTATCTAACAATAGTAATACATTTTAAGACAAAGATTCAAAGTTGTTGAAGACAACTGATGTTTGGCTGGATAGTCAAGTAAAAACCTCTGTCATTTTTCATCTGTGAAAGCATAGCAGTTGTATTTGTGCTGTCTTGGTTCGATATGATGGAGGGAAGGAATGGACTCAAAATTTATATTAAAAGAATCATAATTTAAACATCTAAAAAATCTTGATGTGAACTTTTTCCATATACAGTGTGTTGCAAATCTTGAAGGATGCATCTATGGAATTATTGGTTTATATTTTCAAGATATATTTCATTGAAGACAATACCGAAGATACTTAGATTGTTGGTGTCTTGAGAATCAAGGACATTGCATTATATGCCAATAGTCAAGGGAAGAGGAAGAGATGTGAGAAGGTAAATTTTAGTTTACCTACATAGTGGAATAGAAATACAAAGGTTTCCATCTTCTCTCAAAAGTTGATTAGGTGAAGATTATATGTGGACAACCCATTACAAGTGGGTTGTTTTCAACTGAAGGCAAGTCTTTTAAATTTTTAGAATTGGGGTATTTTCCAAGGTTAGCAGTTATATGTCTACTATAGAATACTTAATGGTTGTGTGAGTGCAGAATAATATGGATTCTCTTTAGATTAAAAAATTACATCATTGTTGGCGTTGTTAGCATTTTTCTTATTCTTCAAGTGGAAAAGTGTAAGCCTTTGACATCATCTTGCTATGTTTGTCCCTGAATAAGTTATAATATGTAAATTTTAGACCCTCAATTAAAAATGATTATCTCTTTATAGAACGAGTTGTGCTTTTCTTGTTTTGCCATAGGATTTTGCATCAGTCCTTAACAGATCAATAATTATCCTTTTACAACCACTGGCTTGCATTTAAATCATTTAATTTTAAGAAGCATGTTTCATTTTTACTTTATGGAAGGTACCCATAACTGCACATCTTTTATTGGTTAAGCTTTTAACTTCATTTTTTCTTGTAATCTTCCATGGATAATTATTAATGCCACATTGACACGTCTGTTATTTGAATTAGCATTAAGGTCTAAGTGGCCTTCAAAAAGTGTTTTTGCTTATGGCGTCATTGTAATTTAATGTTTGTAATATTAGACTAAAAGATAAAAATGCAGAGAAAAAATCCTCAGATGACAGAAGCCCCAAAAAAATGCATAAATAATTAACTCTTAATTTTGCTTGTATAAATGGTACAAACATTGACTTATTGTCTAAGCTATGTCGTGTTAGAGTTCTCTTGCACTTCCCTCAAAGTTCTTATCAGTTTTTTGTCACATGCTATTGAAGCTTCCAAACGGTTGATAAGTGCAAAATACAGTGGTCTGGGACTTTAAGGCTATCTTGGTGATATGTGGCTGAGCTTTTACAAGGTTAAAAATCTACCTTTTTGGTTTGGTTTGGTTTCTTAACTCCAATAGCAGATTCAGTGAGAGACCCATTGTTGGGTCTCTGATCATCAGCGACCCAAGCGATGTATAAAATAGTGAATATATAAAACCGTGAATATATATTCAACCGATGTTGTTTGTTGTATAAAACAGTGAATATGTATAGGGTTCAACCGATGTATAAAACAGTGAATATATAAAACTGTGAATATATAAAACTGTGCCCTAGCAAGGCACCGAAAGGGTAAATATTGCAGAGAATATAATGCCTCTATTGCCAGTACATATCAAAATGCAGAGAAGCTGAATATGATACTGAAAAACGCTGAAAAATGCCCTAGTCGATACTGAATATGATACTGAAAAATGCTATTCATGAATATAAAAACAATCACATTTACATTGCATTGAGTTTCAGACAAACCTGCAAACCCTTCACAAGTCAAGCATACGCTGCATCCACAGACCCGCGAAAGCTCCACAAACCCTAGCTCATAGACCCACGAAAGCTCTGCATCCATAGACCCATGAAAGCTCCACAAACCCTACCCACTATCGTATCCACGAAACTAAAAACGTATCCACGAAATAATAAATGGGAAGAAATATCGTATGCACAAAAACAAATAACGGGAAGATTGTGGACCCGACCGAGTATCAAATTGGGTGTATAATCGGCTAAAATCGGGTTATCAAAACAAATTCCACCTCTTTGGCTGGAAGATACATATTCTCATTTTCAGCCTATATTCAGGTTTTGAGATGATAACCCGATTTTGACTTTAAGAATTCCAAACAGTAGATATGGGTCAAAATCGGGTTATCATCCTCATATTCCTGTCATCTTCCGACAAACAAACGGGGCCATACCGACGAGGAGAGAAGTGAGCTGAAACCTGAAAGCCGAGGATGACTTCTCTCTGGTCCCCAGAAGAATAGAAAAGCCAAAAGAGGAACACAGACAAATATCAGTCGTATGTTACATGTAGCTTAAATTTTCTATGAAAGCCTCAAAGTTCTTGATCGGCATTCTGAATTGTCCTCCGTCTCTTTTATCTCAGGTAGCCTTGTCAAGCAAGAGATTGGTAAACACTAGAATCTCTTTTTCTTCATCGGAAGAGGAATGCGATGGTAATGGGCGGGAAAAGATCCCGTCGGGAGCCTCGCCTTCGGCTTACCGCGCAGCCATATATCACATCTGTACCATCGTTCGGTCAGACTCCGTGTACATGGAGCGCTCTCTCCAAAATTTAAACTTGAAGCTCACCTCTGAACTCGTATGGCGGATCCTCAAAGACTGCGCTGCCCATGGCAAAGAAGCCTACCGCTTCTTCAACTGGGCGCGGCACCAGCCCTCCTACGATCCCACTACAATAGAATTCGAGGAAATGATTCAAATTCTCGGCCGCACAGAGAATTGGGATGCAATGTGGAAAACCCTAAACGAAATTCGGCGCGGGGGCTATGCTTTGACGGACAAAACCTTTGCGCTAATGATTGAAAGCTATGGAAAAGCGCGCCTTGTAAACCGCGCGGTCGAGGTGTTTAACCGCATGAAAAGCACCTTCAATCGCCCCCAGACGACGCCGGTTTATAACGCTCTTCTCCGCGCTCTCTGCGAGACCCGGAATCATCAGGTAGCTAAGATTTGGGATTGGTTTGAACTAATCCTACATTTTTACAAGCTCATGAGTCTTCGCGCGTCTTAAAGAAAATTCAATCTTTATGGGAGCTTTCTTGTAGAAGAAAAAATTTCTCTATATGTACGATATTTTTTAGGAACTACTACAGTAAATTCAAATTGAAGCGAATTTTGTGTGTCTGAAGAGGACCGGAAAAACTCAAAACTAAACTCAGCAATCTGTTTTATTAACTCCGATTTTGGGGAAATTAAAAGGAAAATATAGTATATTAAATGTGTGTATAATTGTTTTTATAAATTTCAAGTTGATTATCTGCTTTTCCATGGACGGCGAGTCTGATAGAGCAACTCCCGAATTTCGAGTCTCGCCTGTAAGAATCGGAGATCGAAGCTACAGGCTCGGCGAGCTTGACTCGGACCGGAATTCCTCCCCAGTAATCACTAGTTTCAACATACTACCTAAAATAGGCCACTGACATTATCTCTATTAGGGTTTACCAGTTGATTTATAGTAGTTGAAAATTGACTTTAAACTTATTAAAATAAATTTTATACCCAATTTGATAAGGTAACTTGTCTTACTTTGTCTGAAAAAATTGTCTCTCTTTTGGAAATTAAACCAGGAGAGTATTAGCAGCATTGCCATTTGAAAGGTCAGGAGTTTTCAGACGCTGATCATTTTAAAGGCAAATTGACTTTTATTTTTCAGTTTTATCGATCGCCAAATTTCAGTAAAAATCCGTGTTAATGTCTATCATGTTGCCCGTAGATAACATTGGTCTGTAATGTTGTTCTATATCCCTTGTACTATGTCCGTAGTTATCAGGTGTGGAAGTACTAGGGTTTTAGGTTTTAGAGGCTGCTAGTTGCAAACTGGTTGTTTTTCTCATTTTTATATTTAATTTACAGTGAGAATTTGTCATCAGCTCCACACCAAATGTAGCTTTCCTTCGAAAACTATGGTAGCCAAAAATTAACAATTTTTTGCCATGTTCAAGGTCAAGGTCAAGAATTTTGAAGTGGGGAAATTTTAGGGTTTAGTTTTAACTTCCGAATGGTGCAAGTCGGCCTTTTTTGTTCTTAATTTTGTCTGCACTTTAAAGTTCAAATATTTAATTTTATTTCCATGTTGAGAGCTACTTTCTTCTGCAAATTTAGGTAGGGTAATATAAGCTACTTAATTTTATTTCCTCTGAAAATGTAGGGTAATATAAGCAAATATAACCCCATCTAGGATCTGGAAATTTCAGCCTACAAAGAAATTTTCGAAGCTTATTGTCCTAGTCACATTTTCGCCATATTTGCTCATTATAGTGAAATTTTGTCGCCCACCACAATAAATAACCGCCTATAGACAGCTCCAGTTTATAACTATTTGTCAGAGCCCTGTGCAAGGTCCAAAATATAGTTAGGAAAAATTTGCGGTATAGATAGCTGGTGAGATATCGAAGAAGAATTATTGTTTTACAGAATATGAGGGGAACTCTTTGTTTCCAAATATTCATCAATAGTAAATGTGTAAGGAAAATTGGAAAGCAGCTAACTGGCAAACATTCGATACTGTAAGCATTCTCATTTAAGGTTTGGTGCAGAAGAGTAGGAAATCGGCTATTTTTCTTTGATTTTCCCCAATGTGCAATTAAACTTGGACTTCATCCTGATTTCTATGTCCTTAACAACTTGAAAAATAAGTTAATCTGTCGATATAACAGTTTCAACTGCCCATAGAACAATTTCTGTTTACAATTCTCTTCACCATACCTTGTGTGAGCTACAGAGTTTTTTGGGGTAGAGATAATTTGGGGTTTAGGACATACTACATGGTAGTTGCGAGTCGATTATTTTATATGTTTTTGATTCCGGATCTGTTTAATTGGTAATATTCATAAACTCACTATTTTTTTTCATCTATCCCCATACCACTGTGAAACTTCATTGACTTCTGTATAAAATCAGTTTTTAACTGAAAATTCTTCCAACTTTGAGGAATTGGGAGGTCTGTTAAGTGTTTTGTGGAAAAGAATTTTATCTCAATCTGCTTGCAGGCAACCCTGCTCTATTGACATCCTCCGCTGTGATGGCAAGGCCAGGACTGTTATGGAAATATGTAGTGGCTATTTTATTATTTCTCTGGATTTTGTCATTCCTGAAGTAGAGGGCAAATTCTTTTAGATTTCTCTGCAAAAATTACTTTTTCTTATAAAATTGATCCAAACAGAGGTGGAAAATGGGTCATAACAGGAAAACTTGAACAGAAAACTGAAATCAGCTTCTGGTGATGGTTTAAATTCTTCTTGGGTCTAGGAGAATTATGCTGTCATTAGAGATCTATAAATAGCCATGCATGCAAGCATCAAAGGCATTGCAACAAACTGGAGAATTGTGAGAATTATTGTAGATTTCAGTTCTGTTTGTAAGATAGATCAGAATGTCACATATAATGTCTAGCTAAACAAAACTACCACAAATATTTAAAATTTGAATTATAGCATACTAATCATGCTGAGAGGCGTTCTACAGTGGCGTCAACAGGTTGTCTTGTTGTGACCATTGTTAGCAGGAAATCCGAGCAAGATAGATCAGAGTTCTGTTCCCAATAGATCTCTGCTAGTTGTGGTCAGTTACCCTGGACTCAGTCCTATTGAAGTAGTAATCAGATGTTTTGGATCTTTTATTAGTACCTTAATGATAAAGAAACATATTCAACACAATATAAAGATAGAAATAGATCTCTTTATTTATATATCAGCAAGCCAAGTACATTCCTTATATTTCCGTTGTACTCTTATCTTATTTTGTTCTATTCTCTTATTCTTGGTTTCCATATTATATCATATATTATCTCTCTATTGCCTAGTGACTAGATATCCTATCTACCTTATCTCCTGTTAGGGAGACAACCCTTGGATGGCATCTATTCTATCCTAAAATTCTGGGTTACATCCTTAACTCTCCAGAATGGTGTTTATATCCTGTTTTCTGGCTAAAACCGTCCCCCCTGACACCCCCCCCTCCCCCCCCCACATCCACACCTTGACAAAACTTTGAATTGTCCTCAAGTCAATCAATGGTAGTGCTTGTTCTTAGATTCCGGTTGGGCCAAGCTTTTTGTCTTCATCTGTAGGTGCCTTGCTGCAAGTTGTCTATCCTTCTGTAGGTTTTCTAATTGATGGAGTCTTTCTTTTTCAGATTCATCTTCTGTGAGGTGGAGAGTTAGTGCTGTATGGAGGTTGTTGATAATAAAGTTGATGGTTAATGTGGCTTCTAGCCCATCAACTAGCTCAAAAGGCAAGTGTTTGGTGGCTCTTTTCTAAGTGGTTTGGTAAGCCCAAAGTACTTGCTGGAATTTTTATGCCCTAGTCTATTAGGTTAGAAGTTCTTTTGTTAACATTGGTTCTGTGGCGGGGCCTTGAATTGGATAAGGAGGGATATTATAGCAAAGAATAAATTGTTGTTAAAAAATTTAAATTGAATTTTTTGAGGTTTTTTCCTGAACTAGATTTATTTCAATGGGAAAGATTGAAGAAGGAAAATGAGAATTTAATGTGTGAGAGATAATTTAGAGGAGAAATTGATGAAGTTAAACAACGTAATTTGGAGTTGAAAGCAAGGATAAAGGATCTAGGTAAGGAGATAAATGAATATCTATGTGAAAATGATAATCTTGAAAAAGAATTGGAAAAGGTTAAAATAAAAAAATGAAGAACTAGAAGAAAATGTGAAGATGGAAAAGAAAATTAGCTTGCAAAAAGATCAAATATCAAATTTGAAAGAACAAAATCATAAGTTAGATCAATTGCTTGCATTATCCAAAAGGAAATTAAGTATTTACAGTCTAAGGCAAGGTTACCTGGAGACGGGGAGACTTGGAGGCCTCCAGTACTAGTACCAATACCAGTACGGCTATTTTTCAAAAATATGAGACGGGGCTACTTAGAGAGAGCAATTTTTTTTTAATATAATTTAAAAATTTCTAAGAAATACCAGAGATTCATAACATAGTGCTTTGAATACAAGAACAATAGAAAGTTATAAGTATGAACATTGATCATTAAAAGTTTAAAGAGTCAAAGACTAATACTAAATAGTAATGTCATATTAATATAGAGTCAAATAGATCAAAACTCACATTGCATATCTCATAGTCATATCTGATTTCTGAATATCACATATGATCATGATCATATCAGATTAATAATCACTGAGATTGTCATTACATATTGAAATTTGAAATTCAAAAATATATAGATTGATGCTAAATTGCTGATATGCAATCAAAAAATTTAGAACTGTAAAGAAAAATCTGAAATCTATTTAGTGTCATCTACTCCACAAGGCTGTGATCATAAAAAAATATTAAAATGAGGGTCAAAATACATAAAATGACTTAATGTTGTATTTTAAATTAGGAGACGGGGGGGAGACTTCATTTTTTGGAATCAGAGTCTCAGATTCTTCAGGAGACTTCGCCATGAAGTCTCCAACTATTTTTTAAGACTCCGGAGATGCGAAAAGTCTCCGAGACGTGTTTGGAGTGGGGAGATGGGTCTTTGGGTAACACTGGTCTAAGGATTTGTTATATGATACTTCTTGTGACGAAGATTATTCTATTTGTGGAGTTGGCTTTGGAAATGTATAACTCATGCTCTTTTTGATAAAAAGTGTAAGGTTAGAGATAATGATGATTTTAAATTTACAAGTCTTGATAGTTGGGATGATAATGATAAAGTATGTTCTCCAAAGAATGTTGGTTTTAAGAGAACGAGAAGAAGAGGATATATATAAGAGTAGTTTATAAGGAGCCTAGTGAACCAAGAGTGAGGACAAATATTGAAGTGCCTAGAAATGGAAAGGAAGAGGATGTTACAAATAAAGAAAGCACTAGCAAATCTATTCAAGAAATGAAATGCTCTCATTATCATAGAAAAGGCCATGGTAAAGAAAGGTGTTGGGATCTTCATCCTTGTAGTATTTGCGGACTAAAGGATCATTCTGATAAAAGGTGTTGGAATATAAAGTGGAAAAATGTAATGTCTCCTCCCTAATTTGCCCAAGAAGTTGCCCTGAAATCACAATTGCACAAGATTAGGGTTAGGGTTTACCATATACAATGTTTATTCAATTAATTGATATGTAACTTGAAATCTTGCAACACAATTAGGGTTCATTTATAATCATAATGTTATAGTTAGATTCTTTAATTTAGAAATAACATATATGAGGGATGTAGATTAAATTAATAGATTGCTAGAATTAACTTTAGGGTGACCCAACCATGGAGGTGATTAGATAGGGTGACTTGATGAGGTGCCCCAAAAACCTCCTACCCTAGGTTCGATAGTGAATTTATCACTCACCTTGGCCTCATGTGCCCCATGCCATACATATGAAGTGGGGTACCTAGTGAGGGGTTCTTTTACCGTTCTCCTTCATCTTGCCACTCCTAACGTGCCTCCAATGTTTGAACACCCATTTACCATGGTAGGGATTGTGAGGAGCATTCGCAACAAGGTGCCCTGAAAGCCTATGCTTCCTAAGACCAAAGGCAGTCGACTTTGTCCTCCTTTGGTCCCATGGGGACTCACTGTTGATGTGAGTTTCGTTCCACTACAGCATGCAAAATTAAACACTTAATGTTTCTGTAATGTCTCCTTTCTAGCATTATTAGTAGGACATTGTCGTTAGCCTATTTTCCATGGTACCGTAGGCTAACCAAGACATTGAAGGGACTTAGAGGGATTTTGAGGCAGTTTTGGGCGTACTTACTCTTTATAGTAAGTCATTTAGGCATGACTGGACATCCAGTGGTAGTGACGTGTCGATGGTAATTGTTTGAAATCGACAAGAAATCTTATTTACCATTGATATGATTTATTGTGCATTAATAAAGTTATTTTATGAAGTCAAAATTAATTATTTAACTTTATTAATGCATACTAATTCGTGGGAAATATTTAATTAAATGTCCCCCTTTATTCTATAATATATTGGAAGCATAAATAAAAGTTACTGGGGACTTAAGTGAAGGAAAACCATGTTACATGGTATGAAAATATTGAAGAAAAAACAATCACGATAAAATAGGGGCCAAAAAAACAGCCACGAGAAAATAGGGGCGAAAAAACAAAAAAACTCAATATTATAGGAAAGGGCAAAAAAGTGATTTTGTTTATCCCACATTGTCAAGGTGAGTGGTTGAGCTCTTAGAAGGTGTCATAAAAGAGATTGACGAGATCTCTTTCAGCATGCTGGAAAATATATGAAATTGTTTGGAGGATTGATATTCTTGGGTTTGGAGGACGAAAACCTTCTTTGCTATCATTCTCTTTGTTGTTGGAAGACACAGTCAGGAGGATTTGTGTGCGTATTGCAAGGTAAAATCATATTTCTATTTCTTCTAGTTACCGAGTTTGACCTCTCTTAATTAATTATAGAGTGTCACCTCTCTTGGAGAAATCAAGTCATTTCACAAGAAGACATAAGCATTGTTCAATGATATAAGAGTGGGAATTTTACATTCTGGGGGGAATAATAACCAATGTTACATTCCCACTTGAACCATCCTTAGTGGGGAGATGATTCAAAGGGGAAATGTCTTTCAAATAATCTGAGAAGTTGTTTTCTGATTTGATGTATATGGACAGTAAAAGAGTGAGGTTCCTTCTTTAAAAGCCTAACCGCTTGAAGGGACATCTTATCGGATTGAAGGTTGTCATAGTGTATAGAACCTTTGGATATTCAAGATAGGTCATGTGAAGAATTTTGGTAATGTTCGAGAACGGCAACATCATTCTGTGAATTTGCATGATATTTTCTATATGGGCTCACCTTACAGAACACGATACTTGAAATTTATAAAAGATAAGTATTCCATGTTTTATTAATGCACATAATTTTTTAAGTTTGTAATTCATGCTATACTATTGGTTAGTAATATCTTGTATGCTTCCATCATTGGTATTTTCGGTTGAGATAGTTTAGTGAGCTATTTGTTGAGAGAGAGAGGGAGAGAGAGATCAAAGGCTTTTAGCAATTTGAAATTTGAAGAGATACAAAAACATCCCAAAGGTTTGATCATTAGGACATGATTTTACCTGATATATTCTATTTATGAGTGTCTATTTACATAAGAGAAGCATTTAATTATAACAATGGCATTTAGTGTTTAAAGCAATCCATCTACTTTTTAATTTACATCTTTCAGCCATTTTAGCTATCCACCTACTTAATTCATTCTATATGCACTTTGCAGTTGCTTCAGCTGTCACCTACTTTTAATTTATCTTTCTGTCCTCTGTTTTATAGACTATAATGTTCTTATTACATTAGTTGTCCTGATCATTTATCATATGGGTTCTGTCTGAATCTCAATAACCTTTCACTGCCCAATTGTTTTTCTCCGTGTTCTCAATTTCTTTTTCCTGTTGCCACTTTCCCTTTAGATTATCAAGTGATTCTTGGACAAGCAAGACCATGGGTTCATTTTGAAGGTGTTGAAGAGCTGGGTCAGGATCAGGATGTTAGAGTGAACCCTAGTTGCAATGTATCATAAGCATTTGCAATAGGCTTAGTCTCTATTGCTTTGTCTCCAATTATTTTTTCTTCCATGTTTTGGATAAGGAAATCTCAGTTATTTTACATGCTCAGTCCTCACTTCATTGGTAGTGCAGATTTGTCTTGATTTTTGTAAACTGATTTTTTTTGGAAATTTGAGTTTACGGTTGAGTAGCTAATACTTTGGAAGTTTTCATGCTTGTATCCTTGACTTATAGTGGGATTTCATCCTTTTTCCTTTAATGGTAAATGTGGGGTTTTTGTGAGCCCCCACTACTGCCAGTGCACAAACAGGGGCCTGGTCCCTGGGAATATCAACGTTCACTCTCTTCCAGCTCCTAAGCCTAGTTGTTTCCCAGGGGATTTGAGTCTGGGTCCTTTTTGTAGTAAAACATCCATTTTTCCACTCAGTTATGTCCACTGGATGGTTGGAATTCATCTTGACTTATACAGAAAATATAAGTTTTCTCTGATTTTTTCCAACTTTGTGTAATATTATGAAATCCTATGAATATAGGACAATTTTACAACTTTTTGTCAGGAGTAAAAGTTTAGGATTTCAGGTTCAGTTCAGTTGTTAATATTCACAAATTGACTAATTTTCTCAAATTTTTCTTATCTAAAATATACAGTAATATTTTGCAAAATATATATAACCTCAAGTAGTCATGAAGTATATTTGAAATTTTTCATTTTAAGTTAGGGTAAAAATCAGATTCATGGTTTTTCTGCTGAACCTATAATTTTCAGTGAAACCTGATGTGCAAACTAGTTGGATTTATGAATGATGTATAAAAAATATGAAAAATTTAAAAGCTTTCCTATAGAAAAGTTTTCAGGTAGTGCAAACTATTACTGATTAATATTCACAAACTAATGATTTTTCTTAATTTAATCCCAAAATTATTTTTGGTGAAGATTGTTTTGATTTCAATGTAGGAAATTGTTTTTCTTTGAGTATTTTCCAGCTTCTTTTATAGAATCAACTCTTAGAAAAATTAGAATTGTGCATGCTGCTTTAAAATGTTCCCTATTTTCAGGGAGGCTATGCTCTGATCCGCAGAATGATCCGCAAAGGTGCAAAGCCAGATATTGAAACTTACAGTATTTTAGTCAATTCGTGGTGTTGTGAAGGCAAATTACAGGAAGCACAAGAGTTTCTAGAAGAAATGAGTATCATGGGACATAATCCTACTGCAGCCAGTCGTGAAATTTTAGTTAATGGCCTGTTAACAGCTGGGAATCTGGACATGGCCAAGGAGTTTGTGAGAAAAATGACAAATGATGGTTTTGTACCAACTTTGCAGACTTTTAATACATTTTTGGAATCTTTATCCAATGCTGGGGAAATAGACCTTTGTGTTCATCTGATGAGTGTTTCTGCAAAATTAGGGTTATGTCCAGACTCCAATACCTATAGGATAATGATAAGGGGGACATCTCGGGCTGGAAATATTGTTGAGGCTTTCAGGATTTTGCACAGCTCAATAGAAGATGGCCACAAGCCATTTCCTGGCCTTTATGCTCCAATTATTAAGGCATTGTGTAAGAAAGGGCAATTTGCAGAAGCATATAGTTTGTTTAGTGATATGAAGAAGAAAGGGCATCCTCCAAATAGGCCTATTTATATTATGCTTATACGGTTAAATTGCCGAGCTGGCAGGTTTCTGGAAGCTGCAAATTTTCTGGTTGAGATGACTGAGTTCAATTTTGTTCCAAGACCTCAGAATTTTGATATGGTTACCAAGGGTTTGAAGACTATAGGCAAGCATGATCTGGCTGAAAAAATAGACCTCTTAGAGTTATCAGTGTATGGGATGTGATGATTGCAAAGAGTATATGTAATGGCTTTTTTGTAGCGAGACGACATGTTTTTGCTCCATACTGGAAATTTTACTCACAGCTAAGCTTCAAACTTGGGTGTCCTTACAAGTGCAAATCAGCAATTCAGCAGTGGCTTGGTCTGCTTGATTTAAAAAATAAATTGATGAACACTTTGGAGGCTGCAAATTGGATAGGTCAGCAGTGTGCAACATTATATGACTTGTATCCCAAGAATTGCAATGCTGCCCAATTCAAACTTTCACTTGGTAATAAAAGCTTGAGTCACTGCTGCTAATCCACTTGCTTCTTCTTCTACGCTTCTCTTCTTTTCATTGCACTATTACTATATCATTGATGATTTGTGATTGATTATATTGTTTTGAGCCACAATACAGCTGTTATTCCCTGTTGCATCAGTTACAGCAACTTTGGCGGCCTGGAGTTAACTATTTGGTAAATGAGTGTGTGTTTATGTTTTTTCTACTTAAAGAAAGGAATTTTTTGAACATCGTTGAATATTTAAAATTTTCATGGTAAGATATCATGATGGGTTGTGAAACCCTAGGCCATTAGGAGATCGCCTAATAGAAATTAGAGCCAGATTAACCTTTTTAGTTTTTTCCAATAATAATAACAAGAACTTAGACACCACCATATCTTAACAAGCATACGACATTACAGACAAAACTGGCCAAGTATTTACTTGCAAAATCGTTCTGGATGACATAACAACAGGGCCTACAAAGTCTTCATATTCAGTCAAAAACACCAATTCGTAGGACTGATTAGACCTTGAGATAATCAGTTATCACATCTAGGCTAAAACTAACCAACCATCAGAGAGATAAAGAAAGGTTGAGAGGGCTGCAAGTTCATTCTGTCACACTTACACTCTCCAGCATCAAGAATGGTATAGTGGACCTTCTAGAAACTATTTCGCATACCCATTTCCTCCTTCAGTGTGTTAAGGGCAGCGCTATTACAACAAACACTATAAGGCATTCTTTATCTTATAATATAAAGCAGACAGCCAGGGCGGTTGACTGAACAGAAAACCTTTATTCCTTTTTAACTTATGATTGTGGAGGTTTAGACCACCCGGATATTTAAATTTGAAGTTCATTTCAACGGTTCTCCTTATTCAGCTATTTTTTATTTTCTATACCATATAATTGATTTTTAATAAATACAGAGTTTCGCTGAGCTTGGGAATGGCATTTCAATGAGAATTACTTTTTTTCCAGATCTTGGGGACTGTGGGGAAAGGTTATTAGAATAATATGTAGGATTAATATTTGAGTTTTTAAAATAGAGATCACTAAATATACTTGAAAATAACAATATTCCCAAATATGTACAACTTTTCTCTAACACTCTTATCTTTGATAAATCTAAAGAATAAATCTGTTCCCTTGTCCCCATAACTCAGCCAATTCATTTTAGCTCTTACTCTTAATCCTTGGATTTTTCTAGTTTGCATATTTCTTAATTTATTCTTAGCTGCGATTAGTTCTTCATTCAAGCCTATATTCCCGGGATCACTTTGAAGCTCCTTTTCTAGTTTAATAAGTTTTTTGTGAAAGTCATTCTTTATTCCTATTGTCGATGTCTCTTTACCTCTCATGGACTGAAATATAATAGACTAGTGAAACCGATAGACGTGTCTCCACTGCCCCCTCGAGATGCATCTCAGAGACAGCAATGCGTCGCCGCCTCTTGGAGACGTGTCTTAGAGACAGAGACACAAGAGTCTCCAATTTTGGTCAGAGACTTTACCTCACCATCTCCCGCCGTCTCCCACCAAGTTTCTGGGCATCCCTTGCCAAAAAGGGCACATAAAAGGCATAAAAAATAACATTGAGCATTATTTTCCTTCTCCACTCGTCATTGGAAGCACTAAAGATACCCTAGAAGAGTGAAACGTGTGCATAAGACGGTTTGCATTTACATTTGTTTTCAAATTTTTTTGTTGTTTAAACCTCCCGCAGGCCTGCAATTGTGGCATATGACGAGACTGAGAGTTTGAGGTTCAAGTTTTTTGTTTTAAAAAAAGTTAAGCATTCACATGACATGTGAATGCTTCCACATTTTGCATACATGTTTGCCAGCACAGTTGCATGCAATTGCACTGGCAGAAATGTATGCAAAATGTGGAGGCATTCACACGACGTGTGGATGCTAAATTTTTTTTAAAAACACTTGAACCTCAAACTCTCAGTCTCATCAAATGCCACAATTGCAGGCCCATGGGAGGTTTAAACAACAAAAAAAATTGAAAACAAATGTAAATGCAAACCTCATTGTAGTCTTATGCACACGTTTCACTCTTCTAGGAGCACTATCCATTCGCTGTTGGAAGCACTAAAGGTACCCTAGAAGAGTGAAACGTGTGCATAAGACTACAACAAGGTTTGCATTTACATTTGTTTTCAATTTTTTTGTTGTTTAAATGTCTCTCAGGCCTGCAATTGTGGCATTTGATGAGACTAAGAGTTTGAGGTTCAAGTTTTAAAAAAAAAAATTAAGCATTCACATGCCATGTGAATGCTTTCACATTTTGCATACATGTTTGCCAATGCAATTGCATGCAACTGCACTAGTAGAAATGTATGCAAAATATGGAGGCATTCGCACGAAATTGTCATAGGATAAAGAATTTAAAGGACATTTAGAAGAATGTGCCATATAAATTCTTAGTTAATGTTCAAAGTTTAATCTTAAACTTCTCTATTTTTTTTCTCAAAGTTCTATGTTATGATTATTTTTGAAAATGATTAAATTGTATTAAAAAATTGTTCTCTCCAATTACCTTTGTCTCGTATTTTTGAAGACTAGTCCTACCAATTCAATACCAGTCTCCAAGTCTTGCCATCTCTAGGTGACTGTTAAATAGACCAACTGTTAACGTTGATATTCCATGAGAGTAAACATTTCCTCTTTACAGTCATCTTTTAGGAGGTCTGTGCTTAGAAAAAAAATTCCTTCATGTTTACAGTATTGATTCCTATCATTAGCAAAGTTGATTATGTAATTAATGAGATTATGATCGGATATAGAACAAGGGGGAACCTTGGCTTTGCTACCCTTATTGATTGGATCAAAGTTGAAGAAGTCCCTATTAGCATAGAACTTGTCCAATCTACAATAAATCCTCCTGCACCCTTTCTAGGAGTACGCTAGTCAGACCATATATGCTTATTTACTTATCTAAAATTTTCAAGAGGATCAAATAGGTCAAGCTTATTCTTGAATCTGTACAAAAAGTACCTTCCATTTCTTTTCCACTCTATTTCACTTCTCCCAATCTTATCCTCACTATTTTCAATCATGTTGAAATCTCCTCCCACTGTCCAAAAATATCCTAACGGTTATATACGTCCATATCCCAAGTCCAATTCTCTCCCAATGTTCATTGGGAGCATGTGAAGACCCTTGGTCCTCTTTGTCTAAGATATTCAACTTCTTAAATGCAGATAAGGTTTTTTTTTGGTTTTTTCTGAATTTCAATTTCTTTTGTGTTTTGACATGAAAAGCAATCCAAGAAACATAGAAAATATTTGAAACTGAAACTCGATAGCTGAAATGAAATAATAGCTGTAAGAAATAAATATAGCAACTTAATTTATTACATATTGAAGTTTCTACACACACATGCATACCAATAAAGGTTGAACTGGATACTTCTACGCCCTTGGTGGAAAAAAAAGTCTTATTAATAAATCAATTCTTCAAAAATCTAAAGTGTTAGCCTTCAAAATTGATGTCGATATGTTCTTCTATGTGTAGTGCCTTCTCCCTGATTTTCTAGGAAATTATTGATGCTTCTCTAGACAAAATTGCCCCTAGATAGTGTCGTGTTTGTAGCTGCAATTAATGGCTGCAAAAAACCAGTTGTATTGCCTTGAATGGTGTGCCAATAAATGTATAACTGCAATGTTAAGCTCACTTGATACCAAGTCCTTTCAATCTGATTGGAAACTAAGAAGTTCTTCTCTCAATGTGCACAAAACTTGACTCTTGGATGAAGCCAACGATTAGCAAGCTTCAGTTGATATCTCACAACCTCAGAGAGCTGATACAATGAAGAAGCTATGCTCTCCAATGCCCAAAAAGCTTTGGAAAATTGTAGAAACCCTTGTCCCTATTCTCCAATGCTCAGTAAAAACATGAAATGAGTTTTCAAAATGCCAAGTAGAATGAATTTGATTTCATTGAGGGAGTATTTACAATTCCTCTTTAGGGTTCGATTTCCCATAGAGACATATATTAATAACATTTAAAAAATGTTATTTCATTGAGACTTAAAAAAACATTAATATTTCATTAAGTGTGGTATTTAAAGTTAATTCCACAACTGGTTCCCTTTTAATGATAATTTGACCCTCAATTCTAAAGTTAAGTTATAACCTTATAATAAGCTCTTTTAATAATTTGATATCATTTTGGCCACTTAAAAATATTAATCTCTCCAACCACTTCTTATTTCACTGTGTTGTCTTAACTGGGAGTCAACATTGTCGATCCCCATGAGACCAAGTGCTCTGCTAAAAATAAAAAGGGTCCTTTTCAAACAACCCAAGACTTACTATAAATAGAAAGTATGAAGAACAAAGCCATGGAACCCATAAAAATGCCAAATCTACAATCAATGAGCTCTGGAGAAGGTGAATATCTCATCTATTGACTAGGTCTCTGCAACAAGATGACCCTATATCCAAACCCATTAACCTATGAGGGTCGTTGATAGGCTAATCCAGTTGAACTGATGTCTCTAGTTAGGAGGGGACATCATAGTCCACCCTCCTTGAAATTGCTTGTCCTCAAGCAATCTCAACTCCAGATGTTGCAATATAATTTCACCCTTCCGAGTAGCATCCTCTATTGGCAAGTCCTTCCACTTAATAAGATATTCCTTGATAACCTGTCTTTGTAAGTGTCTCTCCAAAATATCCAAGATGGCCTCAATTACAAAAATCAATTTCCCCTCATCATCAAGGGGTGGTAGAACTACAAAAGGAACAACATGATGTTCTAACACCTTCTTGAGGTGAGATACATGAAAAACATTATGAACTTTGTTGTCTGTTGGTAACTCTAACTCATAAGCTAACTCATAAGCCACCTCACCTATTCGTCTAACAATCCTAAAATGACCATAGTAATATGGTTTGAGCTTCTTTGTACCACTCTTTTTGAGAGTGGACAGGTGATAAGGTTGTAGCATCAGATACACCATATCTCCTACCTCAAAAGAGCACTCCACTCTCTTTTGATCCGCATATTGTTTCTATTGGTTATGTGCCTTCCAAATATTCTCCTTGAGGGCTCACATAATGTCCTGGTTCTCTTGCAAAAGATCCCAACACTAGGCACTCTATTGTCACTCAACAGTAAATCAAGAAAGCTAGGTGCCTCATATCCATACAATGCCATGAATGGTGTCATTTGAATCAACATGTGGTGAGTAGTGTTATAACATTACTCGTAGAGATAAATCCATTTCACCCAAGCCTTCTATTGTCCAGCTGTATAATTCTTGAGGTATCCTTCGACCCATTTGTTTACAATCTTTGTTTGACCATCTGTTTCCAGGTAGTAACTAGTGCTTGGAGTAAGTTTGGTCCCACAAAATCTAAATAATTCTTGCCAAAAGTGACTCATGAACCAACTATCCTTGTCGCTGACAATACTCTGGGGTAAGCCATGTAGCCTGAATACCTCACTGGAGAACAACTCTGCAACCTATGCAGTTGCATATGTAGTTGTGATCGGAAAGAAGTGGTCATACTTGGTGAGTTAGTTGACAACAACATATATGCAATCTCTACCTTGGGCCTTCAGCAAGCCCGTAATGAAATCCATGGATAAACATTCCCACTTCCTATCACGAATGGGAAGTGGTTGAAGTAACCCTGTCAGATAAGTATGCTCATGTTTATTGTGCTGGCAAATAGAGCATTCTCTCACATACCAAAGAACATTTAACTTAAGGCCTTTCCAAGTGAAACGTTCCCACACTTGTTTATAAGTTTTAAAGTACTTGGATTTCTTGCCATAGGCACATCATGAGAGGTCTGCAACACCCTACTCTTCATTTCTGATCCTGGGGTCAAGAAAATTCTTCCCTTGTAAATGACAAGATCATTTACAACTGTATACTTGTTGTCCTGAATTGAACCATCAACTACTCCTGATGCCCAAGTGTCTTTAGCATATTCTGCTAGAATTAGATCTCTCCAATCCTCTGAAATCTCCACCATGGAGCTCAAATGTGGTATGCGAGATAAAGCATCAACAACAACATTTTGTGTCCCTTTGACATAAACAGTGTCAAAGTCATATGACTGCATTTTACTAACCCATTTTTGTTGACAATCATTGAGATCTCACTGCCCTAGGAAATGTCTCAGGCTGTTATGGTTGGTTTTAATGTTGAATTTGTTGCCAACAAGGTATTACCTGAACTTGGCCAAAGCATACATTATGGCCAACATTTCCTTGTCATAAATATTGAAGCTCCTCTTAGGTCCTCTCAGCTTCTTGCTTTCAAAAGCAATAGGGTGCTTATCCTACATAAGCACTGCACCAATGCCCTCACCTGAGGCATCACACTATAGCTCAAAAGGCTTACTGAAATTAGGTAGGACGAGAGCTGGACAAGTAGTCATCAATTGTTTGAATTTCTCAAAACACTCATGTGCCTTAGGAGTCCAAACAAACGCCCCTTTCTTCATCAAATCAGTAAGTGTTGCCGCATGTCGTGAATATCCACTGAAAAATCTGCGGTAAAAGCCACACAGACCAAGAAAAACCATAGAGCCGAGGGAGATTCACTGGAGTAGGCCACTCAATGATAACACAGATCTTATTAGGATCCACCCGCACACCCTCTGTACTGATAATGTGATCCAAATACAACAATTCTGCCATACCCAATTCATATTTGAATTCCTTGGTATACAATGATTCCCTACCAAGAATCTCTAACACTATATCTAAATGGCCAAGATGCTCCTCCCATGTTTTGTTGTATACTAGGATATCATCAAAGAAGACAAGTACGAATTTCCTCAACTGAGGCTGAAAAACTCAGTTCATTGTACCTTAAAATGTAGTAGGAGCATTGGTTAGACCAAGAGGCATAATCACAAACTTAAAATGGACACAATGGCACCTGAATGTTGTCTTCTCTATGTCCTTCTCCCTAACTCAGATATGGTGATACCCTAATCTCAAATCTATCTTCGAAAAGAAGAAAGCACCGTAAAGCTCATCAATCAGCTCATCTATCCGAGTGATGGGGTCCCTGTTCTTAATTGTTTTCTTATTTAAGACCTTGTAGTTAATGCACATCAGAAGGGTACCATCTTTTTTCTTCACAAGCACAATTGAAGAGGCAAAATGAGATTTTCTTGGCCTAATGCGTCCCATAGCAAGAAGCTCTTTGATCGTATTTTCAATTTCATCTTTCATCTAATTTGGGTGCCTATATGGAGTGATCATCACAGGCTTGGCACCCTCCTCCAACTCTATTATGTGCTCAATCCCCTTGTTAGGAGGTCTATTAGGTGGAATGTCACCAAACACCTTCTCGTGTTTAATCCTCAACTCCTGTATATCTGGGTGATAATTGAGTTTTTGTTGTCCCTCATGTGATGGCATCGACATACATCGTGTTTCCAATTCCACCATGTCGTGGCGCATGAGTCTTTCCATCCCCTTGAATGATATCATCCTGAAACCGTTATCTCTGATGGCCTTCAACACATGAGACTTCCCATCAACCTTAAACCTCATCTCCATCTCATAAAGGCTGAGAGTAAACTCTCCTACGTCATGGAGCCAACTCATTCCCAAAACCACATCATTGTCACCCATATTTACTACATAAAAATTTGCCTTGAATTCATAATTATTCACATGCAAAGGGAGTTTAGGAATCATCTTGTTACACTTAAAGAGTGTAACCACCTGCCACTCTCACCCTTATACCTTCAAACTCCTTAGTTTGAATCCCACGCCTCTCAACCAATCTAGCATCAATGAAATTATGTGTGACACCTATATCCAATAAAGTGATTACCTTTTGACCAGCTAACACTCCACGCATCCTGAATGAGCCTTCCTATTCAATGCTAGTGAGACATGCCTCCTTTAACTTAACTTTTTCTTCACGTGCATCCATTTTTTCTAATTTTTCTGGCTCACATTCAACCTTTTTTGCAGAAAATTCCTCGTGATCAGTTTGCTAGTCCGAGATTTGGAATCCTCATAGAATGCCCACATCACACAATTAGTTTTACCCTTAGGCCTTAAGGGATAATCATGGTTTGCATCATAAGGACCTTTGGAGTAGAAACACAACTTTTCTTGTGTAAATCATTTAGTGTTTATTTGTCAAATGGAGCTATTGATTTCCCTTTTTGATCCCCTCTGAAATTTGATTCCTCTTTGTTTTTGGAAAAAGACTTGTTGTTTCTATATGAAGAAGATCCCTTAGAAGGGAACTTTCTTTGAGGAGAAGCAGGTTTCATACTCCTAGCTATCTTCATAGTAGCCTGCAATGTCAATGGATCAAAACCTTTTATCCATCCTTTCAAAGGTTCCATTACGCCCTCAATAAACAAAACAACCAATCTCCACTCAAAAATGTCAGAGATCATAATAGATAGTTTCTGGAAATCACTAATGTAATTCTTCAAACTCTCAACCTGTTTCAGCTGAGCAAGATCTTTGAAATATGTTAACTGATCCTTCTTATCAAAATGATCAACCAACCTATCAACAAACTCTTGACGAGAAGTAATGTGGTCATGTTGTAAGGTAACCCTTTCTTTGTGCCACTTGTCATGAGTCATCCCATCTAAATGTAGTGTAGTGAATTTAATCACATCTATTTCTATCATAGGTCAAAGGTTGAAGTATGTGTCTAACTTATGAATCCATGACTGTGTTGTGATCGACCTTCCCACTACCATCAAACAGTGGTAAAGTGATTTTGTTTGTAGCTTGTTCCAGATCCATGTTTTGATTCCTTGGTCTTCTATCTTGTCTTCCCCTATAGTGCTCCCTCCTTTGACTCATGAATCTGTCAAAGTTCAAATGTTCCCTTACATCTGGGGGAAGTAACATCTAGAGGAAGTAAACTCCATTCATCATATGTTGTCAATCAACAAATATCACATCATCCCCATTCCCAACTTCTTCTTCTTGTTCATTTCGTAAGAAAGTGGGCCTTGTAGGCCTATCAAAGAGGCAGAGGATGCCTCAGGGACAACAGGGCTCTAAGCCCAAGCAGTGGTAGACACAGGGTCCTAAGAAGGATCGACACCCACAGAATTCAAATGCACCTCTGGCTCGGACTTAGCAGTCCTCTCGAGGGGGGGGGGTTACAGTGGGTCTAATAGGATCGGTAGACAACAGTACTCTAGGCCACAGGGAGTTCAGACTCACACACGTGGTCCTTGTTATGCATGTGGTGCCATGGGGAACTTAGCTCGAGATTGTCTCATAGGGTTTTTGCAGCGGTTGATAACTGCCAAGAAGAGCATTAGGCCACAATTATAAAGGCTGCAGGTATGATCAGAGGTAGTAGTGTTACCATTTTGTTTGATTCTGGAGCTACTAATTTGTTTATATCTCCATTGGTTGTGGGGTGTTGTGGGCTAGTTGCAGCTAGATAGGATGTCGGTTGAGAGGTCAAGTTAGCATCAGTGACTAGAGTGTCAGTCAACTCCTTAGTGAGGGATTGTCAGGTATAGATTGGTGATTTGACAACCACTTTAGACCTTCGTATTACACCTTTTGGACCCTATGGCATAGTACTTGGCATGGATTGGCTATATGCCCACAAAGCTAAGTTGGATTGTCGTCATAAGAGGATTGAGTGTCTAGATGATCACGACACACCTATTGTGATTTGCGGGATTCAGAGAGGTATATCTATTTGTATAATCTCTTCCATGCAGCTTAAGCGGAGTATGCGAAAGGGATGTCAGTTATTTGTCATTACCATTAGTGACAAAGAGGATGAGGAGGAAAGGGAACCATGTCTTAATGATTATCCTATACTTCAGGAGTTTGTAGATGTGTTTCCTACTGATCTTCGAGGTATGCCTCCTCGTAGGGCAGTGGATTTCCATATTGATCTTGTGCCAGCAGATGCTCTAGTTTCGAGAGAACCGTATAGGATGACTACTAATGAGCTCAAGATCTAGTTAGAGGAATTTTTGATGAAAGGACACATTCGTCCTAGTGTTTCACCTTGGGGCGCACCGGTCATCTTTGTTAAGAAGGACGGATCCTTACGGTTGTGTATAAATTACCGACAGTTGAATAAGTTGACCATCAAGAATCGGTATCGACTCCCTAGGATTAATGATTTATTTGATCACTTTAAGGGTGCCAAAGTGTTTTCCAAGATTGATCTTAAGTCAGGGTACCATCAGTTGCGGATTGTGGATAACCATATCCCCAAAACTGCTTTCTGTACCAGATATGGACACTGAGTTCACAATTGTACCATTTGGTCTTACGAATGCTCCAGTTGTATTCATGAGCCTTATGAACAAGATTTTCTGTACCTTTCTAGATAAGTTTTTAGTTGTGTTCCTTGATATTTTGATATATTCTCAGAATGAGGAGGAGCACGAAGAGCACTTGAGGCAAGTATTGCAGTGTTTGAGAGACAATCAGTTGTATGGCAGCTTGTCAAAGTGCGCTTTTTATAGGTTTGAGATTCATCACCTTGGACATGTTATTTCAGGGGATGGTTTCTCAGTTGATCCATCTAAGATTAGAGCCATCATGGATTGGCATGTGCCTACCTCTGTGACTGAGGTCAGGAGTTTTATGGGGTTGGCAGGCTATTATAGGTGTTTCATTGAGGGATTTTCTAGAGTGGCACATCCTATTACTTCTCTTCAGCGAAAGGGAAAGAAGTTTGAATGGACTGAGAAGTGCGAGAGGTCCTTTCAGGAACTCAAGAAAGCACTTACCAACACACCTATTCTTGCAACGCCTGATCCTTCAACGGATTTTATTGTATGCACAAATGCTTCCTTGGATGGTTTGGGAGCAGTCTTATGCAGAATGGACGAACCATTGCGTACGAGTCTAAAAAAATTAAGACTCACAAGCTTAATTATCCCACTCATGACCTTGAGCTAGCTATAGTGGTTCATGCATTAGTGAGATGGTGGCATTTCCTTTTAGGTCATCAGTTTGAGCTCCATTCAGATCATCAGAGCTTGCAGTATATTTTCACTCAGTTGAACCCGAATGCACAACATCGGAGATGGATGAAATTCCTTTGTGAGTATGATTTTGATGTTCACTACATCAAGGGAAAGGATAATTTAGTTGTAGATGCTTTGAGTAAGAGACGCCATGGGGCTTATTCTATGTCTACATGCACAGAGTTGAGAGATCGGATATTGCATCATTTGTATGAGGATGTTTGGTATGTTGAGGCCAGTCAGGTTATTCGGTCTCAGAGTACCCTTGAGGGGAAGTTTGTAGGATATTCCTTAAGAGTCTGATGGAATTTTATGCCATAGAGGACGCATCTATGTACCGTCCTCCAGAGATTTGCAAATTTTTATCATGTTAGAAGCTCATAGAGCACCCTATGCAACACATCATGGAGTTAAGAAGATGTACACAGATTTGAGACAGTTATACCATTGGCCAGGGATGAGACATGATATAGTTGAGATAGTGGCATGATGTCTTGAGTGTTAGAGAGTTAAGGCATAACATCGTGATCCAGGTGGTTTGCTTCAGCCACATGAGATACCAGAGTGGAAGTGGGATGTTATTTCTATGGATTTCATCATTTGTCTTCCTATGTCATCTCGATGCCATGCTGTCATCATGGTGACAGTTGACAAGTCGACCAAGGTAGCCCACTTTTCACCTATACGGACCACTTTTACAGCCCTTGCAGTGGCACATGTTTTCTTGCGGGATATTGTCAGACTTCATGGCATTCCTCGTAAGATCATTTCAAATCGAGATTCTCTCTTTACATCATCCTTTTGGAGGGGATTGCAGATAGTGTTGGGCACTAAGCTCAATTTTAGCACCACTTACCACCCTGAGACAGATGGTCAGACAGAGAGGGTAAATTAGGTGTTGGAGGATATGCTCCGCATGTATGTCATGGATCATCAAACTAGGTGGGAGGAGTACCTACATTTGGTAGAGTTTTCCTACAATAATGGGCATCACACTTCTCTAAGTATGCCCCCCTATCAGGCATTATATGATAGACCATGCAGAACAACTTTGAGTTGTGACTGCATTGAGGATAGAGTTGCTTTAGGTCTTGAGTTTGTTCAAGAGTTGGAGCAATATGTGTCCTTGATTAGACAACATCTGAAGGAAGTGCGGGATAGACAGAAGAAGTATGAAGACGTGAAGAGAGAGGATCGTAGTTATTTGGTTGGGGATAGAGTTTTTTTGAGAGTGCAGCCACATAAGAGTCAAAACCGTTATGGAAAGGGCTCTAAGCTTGCACCCAGATTTGTTGGTCCTTTTGAGATTCTTGAGAGGATAGGTCTTGTTGCCTATCGTATAGCTTTTCCACCTAGCCTGTCACACATCCACGATGTGTTTCATGTATCATTTTTGAGGAAGTACATATTTGATGAGTCTCATATGATAGATTGGGATGCCTTGTAGGTGGAGTCAGACAAATAGATAGCTTTGGAGACCATTTGCATTTTGGCACGTCGGATGCTAGCTCTTCAAGGCTGAGAGTTGGACTAGGTTAGGGTCTAGTGATATTGCTATGATGAGGTTATGACATCATGGGAGGACGCAACACAGATGAGAGCACAATATCCCCATATTTTTGATGAACTCCAACAGGAAGTTCATGCCTAGGGGGGAGGATGTGAGGCCTCACCTTGAGCCTGTCATAGTTTTTCAGTTTTCGCATTTGAGAGGTACTTATTTGATACTTTATTTTTGATGCACTATTGATTTAGACACCTTATGTCATGGATTTTATCACCTTAGATGCTAGATGCACATTATTTTATGATGTTATGATGATTACCTTGTGACATTATTATGATCTGCATTTTTGGTTAATATGATTTTGTGAATGCTAGGATGACATAATGGATTTTATTTATGTGATTTATTAGGAAATGGATTTTGGATGCAATTATGATGCAATGGGATTTCTATTATGTATTGAAAGTTAATTGCTTAATTACATTATGTGTATATATGTTTTCATGAGTGAAAAGAGCTTAATTATTATGCAATGAGAATTTCAATTTTTTATGCGATGTAAATAACTAGCAAAACTTAATTTGAGGATTATTTCATATATGTTATGGATTTTATTTCTTGAACTACTGATATTGGATTTAGTGTGCAAGAAATTAAGACCATGGTAATAAACAAGGGAACCAAACTTAGGCCAATGTGAATTCAGTGCAAGCCAAGGTTGCATCAAATGGCTTGCATCTAATAAAAGATAGAGATCTTGTTGTAATTGTATTTTATTTGTAAACGTAATGAGCTTGTATGTTTCTATTCAATTTGTTAAATTGTCAATTTATTTATGTGTGTGCTCAAGTGGAAATGCCATGTGGCTTGTGAAGTGTAATTGTGTATGTGTCATTTGACACTTGTAATGTGTACCTGTGGCCATGACATGTTCCACTTGAGGATTTGATGCCCACCAACCTAGGAAAGTACCCTTTAGGATCCCCATGTGAATCACTTGGTTAGGGAGCTTGAGGTAAGGTCATGTCTTTGAATTTTGAAGTGAAGTGTAAATAGAATTTTGGGGAGTAAGGAAGGTGCCTAGGGGAGTGTTTAGGTCATTTTTAGTAATCCCATTTGGTATACCTGTGGTAAGGGTCATTTCAGCCATAGGACAACCCTTAGTTGACCAAAAGACCCTTCCAAAAGTTAGATTTTTTAAAATGGTTTAAAATCAGCTTTTGGAAGCATGGTCTTTGTTAGACCACCATTCCATTAGAATGCAAAGACTTTGCCCACCTTTTTGGTTAACCTTTTCATGAACCCATTTTTGGTAAGTTTTTAAGAGGCTTAGGGAAGACACACCAATGAGATGAATTACTTTATCCCTAGGGGTTGTGGGGGGTTGTGTGGATGCCTTTTTAGTGGAGACTCTCCATTGTGGATAGTTTAAACACCCACTCTCTATCTTAGAGACAAGTTAATTTTGGAGAAGCTTGGGAAGGAAGAAAGGCTTGGACTTAGGGAGCTCATCCTCAACATATCTTCCATTTACATTGGACTTAGGTTGGTGGCTCTCTTCATTGCATTCTTGTTGTGCTTGTTTTTTAAAGTAGATGAAAGATGTGAATATTGTGTTGTGATGTTGTGAATATCATGTGTTGGATCTTTGTGTTGTATTGTGTTTCTCTCTTTCCTTGTATGTAGTTTTGTGTTGGGAATCTCAAGGCCACACTCACCCTTGGGAGGGAAGAGTAGCCTTGGGGGGGAAGGGTATTTGGACAATCCATGGGTGTGGAGTCTCTCCTCAAGGAGGAGAGGGATAAACATGGAGTATGGGCTCCATAAATCTTTAACTATTTTGTTGTTTTGGGGGTCATAAGAGAGGTTTTTTGGGCATGTTTGCCTTGTGGTCCATAAGGGATTGAGGATGTGTTATGGAAAGTTGAAGAGATGTTTCTTTTGATGCCTTGTGAAGGCTTGTTTCTTACTTGTTTTGGCTTTCTCCTCATAGGGTTCTTGGTCCACCTTCACCCCAAATTTTGGGTCTTGTGTGACCCATTGTGAAAAAACCTTTGGTTGAGAGTTTTCTTGTGGTTGTATTGTTTTCTATGTTTGTTGTTTGTTTTGTTGAGCTTGTGTGTAACTCGCCTTGGTTTTGGTTCCCCAAGATCGGGGGTGGCCTCTTAGAGGCCTAGGATGAGAGGTGAGCATCACATGGTCTTCTTGGAGTTTCAGTTGCAAGTTTTTGGAGTTCTTTGTTCCTATGGATTAAGTG